>JAQMYJ010045284.1:0-19099 GCA_030014305.1 Clarias laeviceps | reverse complement strand
CACCATGGTCACCACCCGTCTTGAAAAGTTTTCCCCCTCACATATACTAATGTGCCACAAACAGGAAGTTAATATCAATATATAATGTTGTTACTATTTATAAGTGGCTAGATCGGATTAGCTGCACTTACATCATTTTTATCTGAAAATTTTGTGTTTTCTCCTCCAAAACAAATTAATTTCATATTCTGGGGTTCTGCTGTAATTTAACTTTTAATTTAAAGTTTTAAATAAATAAATATTTTAATTTGAGGTATAAATTAAAAGAATGTGATTGCTTTTCAAATATTTGAGGCGTCAGTTTATCAATTTACTTGCTTTTTAATATATAAAGGGTTAAGACAAATCCGGAAATGACGTAACGTCACATGACTGAAGCGTAACTTCCGCATTGAGAACGCGGAACAATAATAAAAATAATAATAACAACAATGAATACGTTTTTTAATGTAGTTTTTGAGATGTGGTGATATACATAAAGTAATGACAATCATTTATATATTCAATAAATAAAACAAACAGCGCCGTATGGAGTTTAAATAAAACTTTCGCTTCCGGTCGGTGATGGAGATGATCAGTGTTTCCCAGTAGTTGAGGGGAAGCTGATAGTCAGTGATGTCTAAACCTAAATTAGTGGTGTTTGATCTCGGTAAGTTAACATTTTATAAAACCATGTAAGTACCGGCTCGAACCACTTCCGGTTTTTATCAGAAACGTCCGTTAAATTAAAAAATTCAGTTCCATGCACGCGCCGGTACATCCGGGGATTTTATAACTACAGTAACCTACAGAACCTGGAGTGTAGTTCTATATAAACATATGTGTTTTATTGTTATTCAAACTGTAAATCAGCAACCAGGTTGCTTCAAGTTTACTACAATGTCCTAAAAAAACTAACTAAATAAAAAAACTCATTAACTAGTTATAAGCAAGGCAGAGTTAAGAGGAAGATTTCAACTTCCGGGTTTAAAAAACAAAACAAAAACAAACCCCTGTTAAGGATGAGTCCTGGTGAAATACCTACATTATCATCAGCAAAATCACTGTAAGATCTGGACGACACTGATTGTGTGGTATTCGTAATGCCACTTATAAGGATTGTTTTTTAAAAATATGTTATTATTGACTGAGATCCTGTGTTCAGGGTTCGATTCCCGTCTCTGTGTGTGTGGAGTTTGCATGTTCTCTCCCCGTGCTTGGTGGGTTTCCTCCTGGTACTCCGGTTTCCTTTCACAGTCCAAAGACCTGCAGATTAGGCTAATTGGTGTCCCCAAGTTGCCTGTAGTACTGTATGTGTATGTGTGTGTTCGTGCCCTGGATTGGCACCCTGTCCCGGGTATACCCCACCTCGTGCCCTAAGTCTCCTGGGATAGGCTCCGCCCCCGCGACCCTGAATACAGGATAAAGCAGGAGACAGATGATGAGTGAATGAGTGAGAGATTCTGTGAGGCAGGAAGACAAACTGGGAAGTTTTTACTGTAACATGTTTAAGTGAGAGATCACGTCTAAAGCCAGACCACATTCGTTAGCGTGACCGTGTGTTATAGCGTGATGTGTTTACTAGGGACGGGAATCAGCAGTCACCACCCAATACGATATTATAACGATACATCAGTGCCGATTCTATTAAAATTGCGATCACAATTTTATAAATATCACGATTTGATATTACATTTCCCCCAATTTTGTTACAATTTTTACAACCTTTAAAAACATTTCCGTGATTAATTAATTGTAGCCTGTTAGTTTTCTTACTTAAAAGCACTACAAACTAACTTATACAAATACACGAGTTTAACATTTTAAACAAACTTAGCAAAAAAATTCACTCTGACCACACGGGATAAAAATTTGTAAATAGTTCAGAGTGCGCCACCTGTAGGATTATAAAGAAACAGCGATGTTTTAACTCCTTAAATTTCTCCAAAGTCTAAAAAATCAACTTGACAGTGAGTTGAGTTGCTGTGTGCACGTGGGTACACTATGTTTTAAGACTGGTGTGTGTAATGACACTAAAATCACTAGAGTTTGGAGGAAAAGGACGATCATCATAAAAAATGTGTTTCTGTTGCGCCACCCTGAAGCTCCTGCGCTCGGTACAGAATGGTTTATAGCAGAGGCTGATCAGCTGATCACCGGTCACGCCCACTCACACTGAAAACCCATTGACCGCTTCATCTCTATTATAAATGTAAAAATAGTTTTTTTTTCAGATTTGATTGGTGTTTTAACATGATGTTTATTGCTATGAGATTAACTGTAATGTGTCTTTGATTAGATTACACCCTGTGGCCTTTCTGGGTGGATACTCACGTCGATCCTCCTTTCCGCAAAGACCAGCAGTAAGTCTTTCTTTCTTGTATCATGTGTTTACACTAATAACGAACATACAGTACGTGTCAGTAATACTGCTGTTATAACTGACTATCATCTCTGTCTCTCTCTCTCTCTGTCACTGTCTCTCTCACTTTGTGTCTCTGTCTCTCTTTCTGTCTCCCTCAGTGGGAGGGTGGTGGACTCGAGCAATCATCATGTCCGGCTTTATGAAGACACCGTAGACGTCCTGCGCTCTATACACACTCAGGGTATCCGGATCGGCGTGGCCTCGCGGTGAGGAACACACTCATCACTCGCTGATCCTGCACACAAAGTCCACTTAGTTTTCCTTCTAAACTCCTGACACGCCTAAAAAAACACAGTCAGGAATGTAGAGTCCCGGGAACTGAGCCAGCTGCACGATAAGCACATAATCTCTGAGCTTTTACTCGTGCGGACTTTGTCCCTTCTGTGATAAAAATTTAAGCCATTTCATTTCTTTTTTTAATTAAGAGGAGAATTTTAACACTACGACGGCTGTACTGAACGGAATGCAAAAGTGGGTCTAACTTTGTTATTAACAGACCAAGGAGGGTCAAATCACGCATGTTGGTTACAGAAACTCTTCCTCTGTTTAACTCCGTCTCCATCATAAGCCATGCATTTGCACCACTAGTAATTTGTACCTTTGTATAGAAGACGTACTGTACCTACACAATCTGTGTAACATGAACGATCTTAATACAGTTATGGCCACTTTTGCATTACTTTTGGTCCAACCTTTGTGTACTATTTGTTTATTATTATTATTATTATTATTATTATTATTATTATTATATTCAGCACAGGTGAAGTGGATGGAGCCAATGAGCTCCTCTCACTCTACAGCCTCGACCAGTATATTTCCTTCAAAGAGATTTACCCAGGGTCAAAGGTCACGCACTTCAATAGGTAAGGCTATAATAAACAGTGTGTAATGTGTGTGTTTTAGAAAAATAAAAATATGAGAAGGCTTATGGTACACTGCACACGTGTGTGTGTGTGTGTGTGTGTGTGTGTGTGTGTTCTAGGTTACAGGCAGACAGCGGGTTGCGCTACACAGACATGATGTTCTTTGATGATGAACAAAGAAACATCAGTGAAGTCAGCAGGCTGGGTACAAATCAAACTCACTGTTACTAGACTTTCTATACTAACACCTTTATGCTGACTAAAGTCCCCAAACTACTCACACTCAACCCTGTACCCTACCAGAAGTCCCTTAAAAACCTGTACACAAACCCTTACACACTTATTATGTACCCTATCTAAACTGCCTTATGCTTAAATACGGCAAAGTGTCCCAACTGTCTCTGTCTGTTCATGTCCCTCAGGTGTGCACTGTGTCCTGGTCCGTAACGGCGTTACCTCTAAAATTGTTCATGATGAGCTTCAGAGGTTCACGAGGAGGAGCTGAGTGTGGAAGTCTCTGCTGCAGTGTACAGTGTGTCCTGTAGGGGGCAGAAAAGATCATCACGCTCTCGTCACTGTAAGGCTTACTGTGTAGAGTGCACTTATTTATATTAATATCAATTAAAATAATAAACAGTGGAATCATGTGGAAATGTAAAAAAAAAAAATGTTCACAGGGTTTACTGTAATATTTACAGTTCATTTAGTCTGTTACCGCTAAAGTTAACATTTTAAAATATATTTTACTGTATTACAATAAACATATTATTCATGACTGCTTATCTTCGTGTGTGTGTGTGTGTGTGTGTGTGTGTGTGAGAGAGAGTGGAATGATATATATTAGAAACATAACCCGTGCTACCTTCTTTTAGTGAGTCAGATGCTTTGACTCGGTTCACTCAACTCTTTGTGTCTTACTGTTGTCACATGTGGGCGTGGCCTGGCCAGAGAATGAGTAGTAGCTGTATATACACTGCTCAGACAAAACAAAAAGTCACACTGCCTTTTGCTTTGATTCTGGCAGTGTATTCACCATTGAATCAGTTCATGAAGCTTATGCACCATCACAACATTTATTTCTATCCAGAGTCGCATTAATTTCATATCCCAAAGATTCTCAATGGGGATAAAGTCTGGACTCTGGTGGCCGACTCTGGGCCAATCCATGTGTGAAAATGATGTCTCATGTTGCCTGAATCACAGTTCGAGACGGATGACTCCTGGAATTAATAAACCTGCTCATGCAGTACATTCAGGTCGTCAGCTGACCTCATTTTTTGTCCCAAACAGTCCGTTCTTTATGCTCCCCAGCAGCCTGAAGCCTTTGTTTCTGCTTCAGTGGGTTTCTTAAGCCTACACAGTTGTTTAGTTCCAATGCCTTGAGTTCTCTTCGCGTTGTTTTTGTGGGAATTCTCTTACTTTCACTATTAAACATAGCTCTTGAGTTTTATTATAAATTTTTTTTTTTTACGATTTGATTTCACAAAGTGTTCAGAACAATTCTTATAGCTGAAGGCAGCTCGAGGAGGAAACTCAGCATTAGGTCACGTCCATGTGTTCCAGACTTCGGGCCTGCAAAGGATTTATATCCAAGCATTAAACACAATCCTTATGTTTGTAATCAGGTTTGTTCCATTATTTATGAGCCACAAAAATGGGTGTGTATGAAAATGGCTGCAACTCCTGAATGGTTAACTTTTGTCAAACCCCTTTAATTCAAAGTCTTGACTTTCACATCTTGGATGTTTCATTTCAAATTCAGTGTGGGGTTGTCAAAGGCCAAATGCCAAAAAACTTATTGTTTCAGAATTTATGGACCTGAGTGTACAGATATATGGCAAGTTTTTGCCTCTCATTTTCAGTCCGGTCCCTGTGCCTGAGCAGGTTCAGAGGAATATTTTTTCAGGCATAAAAATCAATCTAACTTAAGGCATGAACCAGAGAGAAACAGGTGCAGATGATGACAGATGATCAGGCCGGTGGGGAAATGAGGCTGCTGCCGAGGTTGGAACATAAACAACCCATTTTAAAATTGTATTTTAGGCCCTTTGCAGCCGGGCGCAGTAAAACATTTGTTCCTGTTTCGTTCATTTAATCTACATCATTTAATTAAAATGTATTTAATATGAAGAAATGGGCGGGGGACGGGGGGGGGGGGGGCCAGGGAGGTTCATGTACTCTGTAGATATCGATTTGTCACTTCTAAAGCTCGCTAATTAAACGCGATTAAATAAAGAAAAATAAATCTAGCTGTACTAGCGACACACTCATCAAGTCACCAACGATCTTCGTTTCTGTGTTCCAAGTTTTATTCGTCTTCACAATGTCTCACAGACAGTACACACACTGGGAGGCCGTACACAGGGGCGGTTGTAGAGATACGAGAGGCTTCAGGTCCGGACCAACACAAGGCCTTTCTGCATTTTGTTGAATGCAGTCAAAGTTAATGAGCAAATACGATTTAACAGCTTTTTCAGATAACAGAGCCACAGAGCGTGACTGCAAAACGTGAGACAGTTAAAAGAAGACAATATGTAAAGAAATCATTATAATTATATTCTTTAATTCTTTCAAGAGGAAGGTTTAGTGCATTCTGCATTTGATAAAGCATTTGAACCTCCTCTATTCTCTAGTAACTAACCCTAGTTCACAATTTGTCTGTGTGTTCTTAAAAGCTAAAGAAAACTAGGTTATTCATTACCAGTTATCTGCTAACCGCTAACAGCTAATGCCTAACCGAGCCCTTCTCAATAGTCAAAGAAGACTAGAGTTCGAAGTGTACTTCACATGCTCCCTACTCCCTGCTCCGTTTGCACGGAATGTCTGTAAAGGAAACTTTCAAACGACAAAATTCCTCCTGCCAAGTCACCAGCGCTGACGTCACTTCCTTCGTGCGTTACCATGGTAACATAAGCGCTCGGATACTTGTCGCCGTTGCTGTGGAAATTTCACACTATTTACATGAAATATTGAATATTTATTGAAACAAAAACTGATACCATAATAAAACATACTATTGAAGTGTGGATAAATTGTAAATAAATTATTGATTAATAATAATAATAATAGATTAAATATGTACAGAGATTTACAGTAGATTACTAGCCTATATAATATAATAAGGACTTCTTGATTAAATTAAAATTTAAATTATTGTGCCCTATTAATATGTTGTCCTCGATAATAATAATCATTTTTATTAATAAAAATAATAAAAATGCAGTTTGGAATCACACTTAACATGGCTGAACACACTGTGCAGGCTGATCGGAACGCACATTAGGTTAGCAGTTAACAGTTAGCCGTTACCTGCTGAGCTGGGCGGAGTTGAGTACTGACCCGGGGGAGGGGCTCTTGTTATATGAGGTCACAATAGGTGGAAATCTGAGTTGCTTGTTGGCCGTTACAATAATGGAAAAAGATAAACAGCAAGGAATGTTTTGTTTTCATGGTTTTTTTTTTATGTTCATGTGGACAGGAGATGCTTCTGAATGTCTAAACATCAATAACAGTTCCCCTTAAAATATAATTCACATTCTGTTGTATTTGTAACCTCATTATCACATTTTGTGAACAATTTGTAAGAGCTAACTTACGCCCAACACACACAAGAGTCGTGTTATAAATACTGTGCTTTAGATCCAAAACAGCAGGAATCAATACGTACCAGCAGCATGAGAAAGTATCCTATGGCAGGATCTGATTCATGACACGTCCACAGGAAGCGGCGTTTTTTATCTGAGATCTGGAAATCGGCAAAATGGATTTTTTCCCGTCGAGGGTATAGAGAGACTGTCACATAAAACTTCTAAAGAGTTTAAACTCCATCGCTAGGTGTTTGAATGTATTTTTTTGAGCTCATAAATCATTGATTCAGCGCTGTGTCTTTCTCCCGAGCAGCATGATTCATTTATTACGTGAAAATGGCAGTGTGTGATAGCACTGTTAATACTGTGCTACATTATTCACAGCTAAAGGACTTTCACTGGCTTTATTTTTACAGCTCTAATGGCGTCTCAGGTGCAGGAGTCGAAAATTAATGGCTCGTCTTTCCAGGAGGTCGTTTTCAGGGTCGGGGAGCGAGACATTCCGGGGCTCGTTCTGAGTAATGGGGTGAAATTTATATCATGAGTCTACTGGCTCCTGCCAATAACGGTTAGTCTCTCTGAATAAATATGATGTTTGTGTACTGACAGGTGTCACCGTACATGATCCCGGTTATAAATCATAAATCTGCAGGGACGACGATTCATGTTTCTCAGACAACACTGTGATCGAATTACAACTTCAGATATCAGATACATCGTTTATTATATCTATAACATCTTTATTTACATAACATCAGAGGTGGGTAGAGGAGCCAAAAATTCTACTCAAGTAAGAGTAGCTGTACTTCAAAATAATATAACTCAAGTAGAAGTAAAAAGTTGTCGTGCAAAATATTACTCAAGTAAGAGTAAAAAATTATTCTGTGAAAATAAAGTACTGAGTAACTGTTTCAATCGCAATGTCCGGTTTAGTTATTTTTAGGAATTATGTAAGCAGCCAGACGAAATGTAAAATAATGTACAAATTTGGACATTTCCAAAGAATTAAATAAATGAAATAAATAAAAATAAAATAACTTTTTATTTAAAATAAATATAAATATATTTACAAAATAGAAAATAAACAAGAAACACAAATTTTCTAATATCACTTTTTTCACAATATAAAGCGTTTAAAGTAAATCCCTACTGTAGGTAACATATGTATATTTGAACAGTGTAAACTATTTCCAGTGTAAGATTTACTGTATATTCAGTTTCCCTTCAAATGGCTCAACAGATATAATAAAAAATAACATTAAACATGTACAAGAGTCTCACTTTACCATAAACTGTCCAGCAGAACAAATGTAAGAAATTAATATTTTTTTAGCCTCTGGCTGATTTACTAATTATATATGCTAACATTGCAACATTAAATAAAACAGCTAAACTAAGCGCGACATGTTTCCTCAAGTTAGACGTAGAGTTTTTATAGGCTGAAATGCCTGTCTGTTTTAGCAGACGGAGAAGACACTTCAATTCAATTCAATTCAATTCAATTCAATTTTATATAGCACTTTTAACAATGGCCAAAACAGCTCCACCAAATTAAAGGAAGATTGTGGAAATGTGTGGGAGCAAGTAAAAATGTGTACAGATCATAATGATCAGATTGTCCCTGATGAGCAAGTAGGAAAAACTCCCTGGGATGGCAATAGGAAGAAACCTTGAGAGGAACCAGAATCAACAGGGAACCCATCACCATCTGGGTGAAACAGAATCAGACATACTGTGTTAGGCAGCTGGAAGTTCACCATAACAGAAGGTGTGTAAGTTAACACACCACAGTATGAAGCTGCTCTTTTGCACTGTGTTTAAGTGAAACATGCTTTGAGTCCAGCGGTGTTCATTCTCTTCTGTTGTAGCATTGGAGACAGATGTCTCTGCTAAGTTTTATGCTTTCATTTACTATTCGTCTACCATGGATGAAGATTTTTTTTCCCGCCAGTTTGCGTGTGGTCATGTGACTACATGTGGTTATTGTTATTGCGGCTGATTGGTCAAACTGAGTCATGTGATTATTGTTGCAACGTCTGATTGTTGAAACAGAGTCACGTGGTAGATCGGCCGTCTGTATTTCTCTGCCAAAAAATATATATATATATATATATATCTAATGTGTAGAATAAATGGTTAGAAAAGTAACGAGTCGAGTGGAGCTGAATGTTCTACTCAAGTAAAAGTAAAAAGTATGTGCAGTAAAACTACTCATAGAAGTATATATTTTATATATTTTTATAAAAAGTTACTTAAGTAAATGTAATGGGTTAAATGTAACTCGTTACTACCCACCTCTGCATAAGATGTATTTAAAAAATCACTTTCTAAACTTTTTATTTGTAGTTATTATTAATCATTATTTAAATATTCAGTTTATATATTCTTAAAAACTTCAGGTTCTTTGGATCTGATTTCTGCAAATAGAACAAGATTTTTCATGCTTAAAATTTAGTAAACTTTGAGTTTAATAATCTTATAGTTGTTATATACTTTTGTTCTCTTTTCAAGAACATGTAGATATATTTAACTATAGTCAAGATGCGTTCACTTGCTAAGAGATAATTTTTTACAGTGCAGAATAAGTACTGTTTTCTCAATTTTCACTTTCCTCAATTTTGCATGTACGACTGCAGAAAGCGCTGAAACAGCTGATTTTTTATTCTGAACAAAAAGATTTGCTGATTTTCTTATCGAGTATGTTGATTAAATAATAATCGTTTTAAATAATGAAGCATGTTCACAGTACAGCGGATTTACATTAAGCCACACCCACAAAACTCCAAAAAAGGTAAAGCTTCCAGAGCTGAAAATCACTAAATGACGACTAAACAGTGAAAATCTTCCACTAATGAAGCTCAGAGTAAGAAAATTATAGCTGGTAGACTTTTATTAACATGTACAAACACCAAGCCAAAACAGTATGAACAGAGAAAACAGCACTGAGCAAAAAAGAAACGTAGTGAAAACAGGAATGAAACAAAGAGAAGTGAAGGGAACGAGGATACGACATATGCACGACAAGGGCTGTGTCTCATTTCAGGCTTGTAGTCTTTGATGACTGCGCAGACTGTGAAGGCCGAACCGCAATGAGACCGTCTGGTCTACTGAGGATTTCCTTTTCGTCTCAGCAGCTGTTTCCGTCCTCGCTGTCTCATCAGTGTAATGTGAAGTATAAATAATCTAGAAGGAGTTGTAGCGTAATTCGAATGTGGGCAGCCGTTAGAAATCAACACTTAAACATGTTCTATGAAAACCTGTCTGTCAGTGATTGAATTTCACATGAATCCTCTTGGTTTTTATTTTACACTAATGTTAGTACACGTTGTTGATGGTTCAAAGGTTAAAGTTAGAAATAATCTGATGAGCTTTATTGTAATCTGTGTATTATTATGTCTGTCTGTCTTTCCGAGACTGGTTTCTGGTCCTCCAATGTATAAAATGTAAAGATATGTAAATGTGTTTATATATTATATATTTAATTTTTATAATATATTTATTTTTAATATCCTCTGGTCCTGCGTCCTCCATGTCTCTTCCAGTCCCTTCCCCAGCATGTGTAGAATCTTGGGATGAGTTGTATTGAGAAAAAAAATCCAGCGTCGCATCCTTCATTGTCAGGGGAAAGAAGGCTGCATCTGAAGGAGGCTTCAATAGAAATAGTTTCAACACCATGACATACTCTTCAAATATGTCCTTCAAAGGATGCAGCCCCCAAATGTAGCCAAGTAAAAGCACTAAACCAACACTAAAGCAGAGACACCACTGCGCAACAAGAGTGTATCCAGAGATAGTGTAACATCTCGTCAACATACTGTAAAAGTCCCAAAACACCAACACTCAAAAACACACGAGTTCTCCAGAGGATCAGACGCTGCAGCGCACCAGCTGCCATGGTAGCGCTAGTTCCGTTTAAGGGGCGTCATTACTTTTGGCCTAATTGAACATCTAGGCTTATTGGTGATAATCTCAAGATTTTTAAATAACTGTACAATAAAAAGATTTTGCTTCTTGAACACTGTTTGGTGTACCTTATAGATTTTGCAGTTTATTTAAGACAGATGTTCCCAAAAATAACTGATGCCAAGATCAAAGAGGGTTTAAGATCTGTTGGTTGGGTCAGAACGGATTGCTCGGAAAGCCCTCAAAGATGTTGTTGACAATCACAGAGCTCTTCTTAAAGCTACCAAACAATGTGCAACATTCATTTCCTCCACACACACTTGGACTTCTTCCCCTCAGATCTCAGTGCCATCATGAACATGGTGATGAACATGGTGATGAACATGGTGATGAACATGGTGATGAACATGGTCTCATCAGGACATTATGCTACAATGAGAAAGCAATATCAGGGCAACCGGAACTGATTTTTGATAAAGCTGATGATGATATTGGACGAGCGATTTAAACATGACTGTGCATAAACTCATAACTCATAAACATATGATACGATGTGATCTAAAGCCTGACTGAGGTCTGATTAATCACGGGTCATGTTAGTGAGAGTTCCAAAAATTCTATCTTTATAAAAATCAGGAACGCCGTGAACTTTCTTTCATTTTCTTCCCTGAACCAGCCAGATCTGCACGAACGCCACATTTCTCGCGTGAACTCTCGTCAGGATAATTTACAACTCAATTTGTTTGTATCCGGCGTGACAAACGAGGGCTGGTGTTGCTTTTATAAGCGTTTCAGATTCTTTATCACGCGTCTCGTCACATCAGCGCGGATCTGCAGCGCTAACAGCCGAAACTAAAAACAGACAGAAATGCTTCTGTGATCGGTGATGCTGTCAGAGGCCACACAGCCTGGAGGCACGCGTGTGCGTGTGTGTGTGTGCGTGTGTGTGTGTGTGTGTGTGTGTGTGTGACTCAGCCTCTACACACACTCTATCTCTATCTTTGAGACAAAACCCCCTGCAGGATAAACATCACACACACTGTTGCTCTCTTTGTTTCTCGCTCAGTGAACAGTGCTTTCATCAAAATGGACGTTTTGTTGTTTTTTTTGTTTTTTTTCTCCTTTCCGCACAGTGTGGTAATAATATCCATTCGAGTGTGTGAGTTTGAAATAAAATATGATAATCCCTCATAATTAACCAGGTTTTATTCCCTCATTGTGCCTAGCAGCCGTCAACATTAATTGCTTTGATGTGCAAATTGTGATATTATTCATTCATGCGAAGGTGTTTGTTGTATAGGGTGAAAATATGCAGATCAGCCGTTTGCAATTAGCTCGGGTTTGTAATTAGCCGAGCAATCTGGCCTTGATTACCCTTATTCGATTTGCATGTGTAATGGAGTGAGGCCTTATCTACGTTTACATTTACATTTATGACATTTGGTAGACGCTCTTATCCAAACTGACTTAGACTGGTTTATTCTGTGTGTGTGTGTGTGTGTGTGTATATGTGTGTGTGCGCGAATTCAGCAGATTATTTGCTCATCACTCTGTACGAGATGCCAATAAAATCTGCACTGAACCCTGTAATAGTGTGTGTGTGTGTGTGTGTGTGAGTGAGTGCGAGTGTGTGTGTGTTCTCAGTGACACAAACTCATGTGATTAGAGGAAATTACTCCACACAGCGTTACTTACGTTATCAATCAGCGTGGAAAACTGGTATAAACACAAAGAAAGTGATTTTCTTTTCTGTTAGCATTAGCATTTCTCTATCACTGCTAGCGTATTTGTAGCTCTAATGTGAGTTTGCACTCAGTCTGAGATTATAATCACAAGTTTAAAGTCTTTGGAAGTCAGTGTGAGAAACGGACTTTTTCTCAGTGTGATATCTTAACTATCTTTGGCGCGCAACTGCTAACATCATGTCAACTGGTTGCTGTTAGCACAGGGTTGTGTTTTAGCATATAGCTAGCATGGCATAGATCATGTAGCAAATCTTTTCTTTGTTTATCACACTCGAGGTCGCACTGGTGTGCTGGATATCACATGGCTGGGTCGCAGCCCGAGTACTGAAGATATCACACTTGCTAGTATTCAGTACAGCAGCACGACCTCGAGTGTGATATCGCGTTTATACAACAGTTCCACAGACACCATTGATTATTTGCTCCACCCACACATATCCTTCCACGCCGGGCAGAACTAACTAACCGCGTCTGGTGGAGCTGGTGAGCGACAGTTAGTGTAATTAGGAAAATAAACCATGGAGGTGGTGGACAGGCCTGAGAAACTCACCAGCTTTACTTTATATTTAGACTTATTACATTTTATAATATCAGCTCTGTTAAGTTCTGGGTTTTGGGGTCGAATCCCAAATAGCGTTACATAGAAAGCTAGTGCACTATGTAGGGTGTACAGTCGCTTGTTCCACACACCAAGTAGTGCCCTTGATTCAGGCTTAGAAGCTAGTTAGCTTTGTAGCTCGTTATACAGAAGAACGATTAAAACGATTCAGATCGACGTTAGAAGTGATTAGTGCAGAGACGGCGTGTGTTATCTGTATATTCTGTAACGACACATTTTCACTATGAGTTTCAAGCAATTTGTTTCATTTAAAAGAAGCTCAAGCTTTACTGACCTGATGATGATATAATAACAACAGGACGTGGCATATGACTGCATCCTCATCATCATCATCATCATCATCATCATTCTGACCCAGGATGGTGAGAAAATAAAAACGACTGTTGCAAGACTCATAATGTTGCGTATCATATTACCCTGCAGAAAAACAGCTAAGTATAGTCCTAAGCCTTATTTCCCAGCATGCATCACTCCATGAATCATTGACAGTAAACAAGGACTGGCCCGAGCAGCACCGCTATTTTCAGCTGACAGCTCAAAGCTTTTCTTTTGTGCTACTTCCTGGCCTAACTCTCGTGCGAGACGTGTGTCGGGACCGTGCGAGATTGAGCTGTCACGTGATCATCAGGATTTATATAACGTATATACATCAGTTTAACATCCTGATTCTGTGCTCAAACATTTCAGATGAGCTGCTTTTGCAGTGAAATCAGTTCATAAAGTGAAGTCATAAAGCAAACGTACAGCTTGTAGATGAGATGATAGAAGGTCAAAGAGGACAAGGACCAGGTGATGAGATAAAATAGATCAGAAGTGTCTTTAATTTATTGATGAGAGATGAGCTGAATAACCGGAGCGCTTCTTTCACCTGCTTGTTTCATGCAGAGTAACTTTGATTGATACAAAAGTGTTCACAACTTGTTCACAATTTATTAAATGAAAGTTGTAAAACCTGTAGGTGTAAAGACCAGGAGGAGGAAACTCCGTACCTCATGAACCATCACAGTGAGAGCATGACTGTAGTGTTCGTGTGGTCATAGTCATGCCACGAGCGGCGAATACGTTTTAAATAAATATTATAATCTTATAATACAGCGCTTTTTGAATTCTTGAATCTGATTGGTTGGAAGGCGTTGAGTAATAATGTAATCTAGGCGTAATGTTTTAATGTAACTGAATGCATAAAAACTCGGATGTGTCCATGTTTAATGAATAAAAAAATTGCGATCTAATCCATTTTATCTGCAACAATTAACGACGTGTCATATTTTTATCCGTTTCTAGTTACATTCAAAGTTATCACTTACGTTATAGCAGCTGTAATCACTCTTTCTCTCTCTTTATTCTCTCTACGTCAATACGACACTATAAAAAACTTCCCCAAATCAAGAAACTCATGTTTGATATTTTGAATCTAATTATGACTGGATTGTGTCACTACAGAAACCATATCATGTAATATGTGCCATTATAGTGTGTTATGTAGAGGGGCGGGGCTTGTTGAAGTCATAGACTCATAGACTCCTAAAGTGCAATTTTAGTCATTATGATTTTATATTAACGCATTTATACAGGCTTCAGCCAGGCATGAGAAAGCACTTCTGCAAATCATACAGAACGCAAGGAATGCAGTTATAATGCATTATTAATAAAGGATTGAGAGAGAGATCTGAGAGATCCGGAGCAGCTCGTGAATGTTCGCTGCCTCGCTCACTTCGCTCTGTTCCTGCGACTGTTCCTGAAGATGGAGAAGCAGAACAATGAGGGTAGCCGAAGCTCTTCAAACGCCGCTCAATAATCACAGCACAAAAGCAACTGAATGGAGGAGATACATAAAGGCTGGAGGGAAGAATGGAAGACGTTTTTGAAAGCTTTGTTGACTGATAAGACACTTTTTTTCCCCCTAAATGGTTTAGCGTGAGCTGGAGTTCTCACTGAAGGATGCTGGATGAAGTTTTACCAAGTTATGAACATAGATAAGAGTGTGTGTGTGTGTGTGTGTGTGTGTGTGTGCATGCGTGTTCGCTCTATGAAGAAACACTCTTTCTCCCTAAAACCTGACGCGCATGTGTGTGTGTGTGTGTGTGTGTGTGTGTGTGTGTGTGCCCTTTCCTATGGGAGAGATCCTTCTATTTCCTTGGGTTCAGAGGAGTGTGTATTTTTTATGAGGCCTATTTTATCTATTAATTTTTTAACACAATGCAGCTCGCACAGCCTAATCAATATTTCAGCTGTTTTGTAATTTCTCACTCTGTGCTGTCTCTCTCTCTCTCACACACACACACACACACACACACATTCGTGGTGATGGCGGTGCAAAATATTAAACCTGTTTGTGTGATACCAAACTTCAGTGGTATATTATAGACAGGAAAACCTCAATACGCTCAAAACAGCAGCTGAGTTCCGTCTTTCGGTGTGGGCGTGGCCTGTTATTCTTTTGAGCAGACTTGATTGACAGCTGGAACTCCGCCTTCACCTTTGTTTAATCCCCGTGTTACACAATGCTCGGTATTAGCCTTTCGCTCTCTCTCTCTCTCTCTCTCTCGCTGTCTTTTCCTCCCTCCTTCCTGTCTGCGTACTTTTCTCTTCTCTCACTCTTCTTTCCCTCCGTTCTTCTATCTCACCCTTCATTCTTTCATCCTGTTTAACCTCCTCCTCTTTATTCCTTCCACCTTTTCCACACCTACCCTCCGAATGCCTCTAATGATCTCCAGCAACTTGTTAAATATCTCTCTTTCTCCTTTCATCTTTCGTTCTCTCGTCTCTCTTTGATGAGAACTCATTCTTTATTCTCTCTTCTATCCACGCTGCTATCGCGCTCTTTCACTTCTTCTCGAGTTCCGTCCACTTGGTCCACTGTCTTCTGCTGCTCTCCGTCTGTCAGTCTCTCCTCTGTTTTGTCTTCTCCCTTCCTCCCTCCGTCCTTCTCCTCTTTCCTCTCCCTAAAGATCTCCAGCAGCTTGGTAAACTTGGGCCCCCAGTCGATTGACCCCTCCCCCTCTATCCCTCCGTCCCCTTCGCTCTCCAAAGAGCTGAGGGAGGCGGTCTCGGACTCCGCCCCCTCGTGCTCAAATATCTGCAGCGAATCGTACGGAGGCTGCATGGGGTCAAAGGTCACTCGGGCGAGTCGGTGCTGCAGCAATTCATCTATACTGAGAGTCAGCGGGACAGCCACGCCCCCTAAATCAGGTCTAAAGAAGCTCCGCCCTCCGACGTGTAGCCTGACCAGGTGCTGACCGCAGTCCTGTCCTGGGTTCAGGTAGAACAAAGGAGTTCCGGTCAGATGGACCCCTGCGCCAGCTCGCAGTAACGTTCCCTCCATGGTTCTGAACGGAGCGCTGCTGATTCCCGCGCTGTGTGGAGGCGTGATGTCATCTGGAGCTACAGATAAGGAGATGGAGGAGTGGAGGTGAGCTGTGCATGATGCGACCGGATGATCTGTAGAGCCATTTAGGACTAATGGAGCCTAAACACACAGAGGGAGAGAGGGGGAGAGGGAGAGAGGGAGGGAGGAGAAAGAGATAGAGGTGAGAGAAAGGGTAAAGAGTGAGATAATTCAGCAAAAAAAAAATAGCAGAGAAAGAGAGAGAGAGAGAGAAAGTGATAACTAAGAGCAAGGGGGAAAAGTAAAAGAGAAGAATTAGTTTATGATGTTTTTTCACCTGATCTTGAGTGATGACATCACTTCCTCCCAGGCTCTTTTTCAGCATGACATCATCTTCATTTCTGTTCTGATCCAATCTCATACACTCCTCAGCCGGTTCTGTGAGCGTGGAACCCGGTCCTAACCCCAGTGTGTATCCACTGGGGAGTGTGTGTGCGGGTTTGTCCCGGTCCAGCCGAGACTCACACCGGCCGAACGGGCTGCCGCTCACCGTGTGTATGCTGTAGCACAGCGGGCCGTACAGCGGGACGGAACCAACACCGCGCCTAGAGTAAGCGATAATAATCAATCATTTATCATCACACAGATACACACACACACACACACACTCTGACTCACGTGTGTATGGCGTGTGGGACACTCTTCAGAGCGGTGATGTCGAATGCAGCTGTGTCTTCCTCTCCTCCACCTTCATCATCGTACGTGATTATGTTCTCTCTGATCTCATCGTTCTCCACCGGAGAGAGAGAGTCACTCTTCTTCCTCCGCATGGACAGAGACAACACCATCACGACTGAGAGAGAGAGAGAGGGAGAGAGAGAGAGAGAGAGAGTTTTAGGACCTTCTGGATGGATAGAAGAGTTGAATATTTGACTGATTTGTAAAATAAAGGACAGTAGATGGATGATGGATAGATGGTTAGGAAAATAGTAGGACAAATGTATGGATACGGGTTGGATGGATGGATGGATGGATAAAGAACTAGATGAATGAGTAGATATGCAGCCTCATGAATAGATGGATGAAGAAATAAAAACTGGGTATGTGCATGGAGGAATTGATAGGTTTGCTAGATTTGAAGAACGAATGGATTGATAAAGGAGAATGGAATGGATGGATGGATGGAAAAAAAATGGATCAGTAGATGGATAGAGAAATGAATAGATGAATAAAAAGGCAGATGGATAGACAGATAGGTGGAGGAGAAATTGATCGATGGATGGATGCTAGAATAGAAAATAATTGGATAAGTTAAGGATGGGAATAGTGAATATATACACATATATAATAGGTGCGTGGATGGATGGATGGATGGATGGATACAAACAGAAAACCACCAACAAAATAAACAAATGGCAACATGGACAAAAGTAAACAGAAACAAAGAAACCTGTAAGTCAGTAAACTTTTTTTTACCCATGAGGAGGGAGGCACAGGCCAGGATGGCCAACATGGCGGCCGAGCTGAAGCCCAGCAGCATGGAGGAAGCGGGCAGAGACGAACACACCATCTGTCTCTCCCAGTCCATCAGCACGTCTCCATCACCACTCCTCTCTCCATCCACCGCTCTCCTTCTCTCCTCCACCCACATCCCTCCGTTCTGACAGGGGCACAGCGTCACCGTCACCGTCCCCGTGCTGCTCAGCTCCGACGCTCTGTCCCGGAGGATTATGGGTACTTTTACAGTGTGTACAGGAGAAAAGCCGGGGCGAGGGAAGGGCTTCAGAGACGACAGGAGCAGCAGGTTGGCCGTGTGATCTAAGAAAAGGGGCGGAGTTATTAGAATATATTAAACATGAGAGAATTACAGAGAGAGGGTTTGAGAGGTCACGGGTGTGGGGGGGGGGGGGGGGCACATCTCACGGGATTTATGTATGAGACGTTTATTGTTACCATGTCAACCAATGATGCTTTTTCTGTATTTTTAATCTTCAATCTGCATAAAATTTGTTTGTTGTCCTGCTTGATCTAAAACTGGCCATTTCTAATTATGTCACTGCTTAAACGAACAACTGAAGGAAACAAGCTTTTTGTCTGGTTTTTGTTTTGATCCGTGTGATTCTTTCTCACCTTTCCGTAAAAGGAATCACTTTCTCTTCTTTCTAAGATGAGTTTTGAGAATAAGTATGTATCTAAATGTGCAAGAGATTCTGACTAGCACATGGCAAACTCCTGGGACAAAACGTCCTGAGACAGATAAAGGAGGAGAGAAGCAGAGGAGCGGCGCTCACTTCCTCTCGGCTGGGTGCTGAAGTTCAGAGAAAGGCTGCTGTGTGCGGACACGCTGAAGTGTACGGGGGAACTGGAGCTGATCTCATCTCTGTCGGTGGCTCGAATCACCTGCACCACCTGGCACACACACACACACACACACACACACACGCACATGTACTTCTGATTAAAACAGGGAAATCTTTATAAAGTTAAATTAATAGAATGATGCAACATGAGGATGAGGCCGGAGCGTGCTGTGTGTACAGTGGAACCTTGGATTACGCGCATAATTCGTTCCAGAAGCGGCTCGTATTCCAAAACACTCGTAAACCAAATAAAATTTTCCCATAAGAAATAATGGAAACTCAAATTATTC
>JAQMYJ010044929.1:0-19171 GCA_030014305.1 Clarias laeviceps | reverse complement strand
TACAAATATTTACACATTAAGTTTACTGAAAGTAAAAACAGTTGAAAGTCAGAGGACATTTCTTTTTTTGCTGAGTAAATATATATATAAGACACACACACAGTACCAGTCTTGAGTCTTAAGTATCTCCTTAGTCAATGGTTTTTCATTGTATATTAGTACTGACATTGAAATTATGACAGTACAAATATGGAATTATGTAGTCAACAAAAAAAGTGTTAAACAACCCAGAATATGTTTTATATTTTTGATTCTTCAAAGCAGTCACCTTTTGCTTTGATAGCAGCTTTGCACATTCATGGCATTCTCCCTAATAAGATAGTTACTTGAATAGTTTTCCAATAATCTTAAAGGAGTTAAGTACTTACTGGCTGCTTCACCGACTCATCCCAAACCATCTCAAATTTATTTAGATCGGGTGATTGTGGAGGCCAGGTCATCTGATGCTGCACTCCATCACTCTTCTTCTTGGACAAATAGCTCTTTCTTAACCTAGAGGAGTGTTTAGGATCATTGTTTTATTGGATCAATTCTTCTTAGTACGCTTGCACAAAGATTTTGAAGGAACTCGGCAGATAGGTTGTTCCAAAACTTTAGGCAAACTAACAACGGATTTTCTGTGGATGTAGGCTGCTTCAAATCCTTCTGTCTATTTAAATAATCCCAGAAAGACTCAGTGATGTTGAGTTCAGTGCTCTGTGGGGGCCAAACTATCATTTCCAGGACTCTGTGTTCTTCTCTATGATCAAGATAGTTTTTAATGACATTGGCTGTATGTTTGGGTCCTGCTGTACTCATTACTGTACCGTTCTCTGGCCCTTCGGCAAACAACCTGTACAGCTGAAAATTTAACATTTGGAATCATCAGTCCAGAGCACCTGCTGCCATTTTTATGCAACCGAGTTCCTATGTTTTTGTTCATAGTTGAATTGCTTACTTTGATTCCTCATCAGTGGCATGACTCTTGGGCCACAATTCTTCCACATCATCTGATGTCAAAGTGAACTAAGCATTGTGTGTCTTCCATCTGCTACATGAAGTTTCCTTGGCCGACCACGGGCCTCAACATTGCCCATTTCTTTGTGTTTCTTCAAAATAGATTGAACAGTACATCTTGAAACTACAGTACGCTTTGAAATCGTTGCTTGGGAGAGACCTTGCTGATGCAGTGTGTAAAATATTTCATGCATATACTGTGTAATAAGCAATAAATCAAATTTTCTTAGGTCAAAAGAGGAGAATAAGAAAGCAGAATTAAGTTGAATCAAAAGAGGAAAAATTTGAACAGATCTTTTACTGCTCAGTAGAGTCAAACAGGTGGCAAGCTGGTCTGGACAGCAGTTATACACTTCATGCCAGACTGAAATATTTCTGAAGCTAGCAGATTTAGGGTCACAAGTGTTGCTAACCCACCTCAGTTCTTTCTCAGTTTACCAGGAATATAAATAGGCCAGAGAGTTGGGGTAAAAATATCACATGCACAACTGTAAAACTGAGCTGGTCAACATACCCCAGTAAAGTGCTACAAAAACCCACTACAAGTGCCTATTACATTTGGTGACATAATGCAATCATTAATGTATTTTTAGCACTGTGTTGTAATGAGTTTTTAAAACTCTTTCTGGAAAGTACATTAAAGGCTTTAAAATGAAATTTTATTTACTTGGTTGTCATTGAAATAAAGCATTCTTACATTTCGCACAAATGTAGCAACCCCAAAATTGCAGTCACAGTTAATTGGTGTAATATTTTAATTAATCCTAATACAAAGTAAACACAGCAAAACATTCTCAATTGTTAGAATAGTTGCAAGTTGTGGGAAATTTGACCGTAAATACAGACAGAACACACACACACGCATGCATGCACACACCACACACACACACACACACACACACACACACACACACACACACACAGAGACCCCTCCTACTTTCACCTTCACAGACACACACACACACACACAGTCTGCCAAAGCATGCACTGATGAATACTTCAGGAACCAACACAGACAGATCTCTCTGGTATAAATAAATAGAGACGTTGATGCACAGTAAAATATTTCTGACATTATTTTTAAATACGGTATATACCTTTAAAATGTAAAAGTGTTTTATTTATTTATTTATTTTATTTATATTACATATTACGAGTCTGATATACAGTGAATAAAGTACACACATCCACATGAGGGCAGTATAGGAAAAACACCATGAAAAGTAATCAACCATTTATTGTGGTAGTTGGGCAGTATTGTAATTCTGTGCAAATAATTTCAGTTAAATGACTATGCAATATTGTGCTCAAGGTACTACACATAATTGAATTAAGCTCATTCACAAATTAAGACTTTGACAGTACTTAATTATTTTTTTGAAACAGATTTTAATTTTCATGTAAATATATTATATTTTGCTCAGGACAAGCATAAAACGCAAAACATTAAGCCGAATATTGTATAGGTTCTCCTTGTGCTGCTGGGGCAGCTGTGGTCACTTGCCTCCACAGGTGTGATGTGGTGTCTGATCTTCAGCAGCAGTGCCTTTAGGTGCTGTGGGTTGAGGTGTGGGGAGTCCATGGATCGGACTTGTTTGTCCCACACATTCCATAGATGCTCAGCCAGAGGGAGATCTTGGAAATTTCAAGGCTGAATCAACAACCTTGAACTTTTTGCCTTCTAAGCCCCATATGTGTTCTGACAACTTTCTATCATGGCCAGCACTAACTTTTTCAGCAAATTGTTCTACATTGGCATTTCTGTTGAATCAGACTGGTCAGCACAATGGAACACAAATTTCCATGACAAAATTTCACTTCTCTGTAATTCAGTATTTACTAGTCAAAAGTCAGAAGGTTATCTATGATTACATTTCTAGAAGGAGAATATTATGTCCAGATATTTGCAATCTTCCTATTAAGTTGTGTAGAAGATGTGCAGTATATCAGATGTTACAGTTATATCATCATCAACATTCCTGCTTTCGCCTTAAAAACCTAATATTGGTTAAGGTCTCCATTTGCTCTGAAAAAACACCCAGTTCTTCATTCCACAAGATGTTGGAAACATTCCTTTGAAGTTCTGGCCTATGTTGACATGAATGCATTAACACAATGACTGCAACTCCTACAGATTTTTCAGGCTGTAAATCTCTCACTCTATCACATCCCAAAGGTGTTTTGCTGGATTCAGCCACAAAACAACTAAAGCATACTGAACTCATTTTTATGTTTGTGAAACCAAACTGTGATGACTTTGGATTTGAGACATGGTGCTTTATCATGCTGAACATAGCAATTAGAATTTGAGTAAATTGTCAAATTGTTTCAGCATACCAGCAATGATTGGTTGGTATTAATGAGGCCAAGAGAATATTCCCCACACCATTACACCACCTCCACTAGCCTGGATGATGGTCCATGGATTCTTGCTGTGGCCACCAAATCCTGACTCTACCAAACATGTGCTTAAACAAGATTTATCAGACCATGATACACTTTTCCTGTCTTCAACGGTCAGCTTCTATTTTAGGCTGACAGAAGTGGAATGAGCAGCTGTACATATAAGAAAAAAAAGTGTTATGCGTGTACAGAATATAATTTATCTTTTTTTTTATACTGAAGTAACAAATATTGCATGGGAGTTTTAATAGTTAAAATTAAAATAGTTTTAAAATGAAAATGTTTTTGACTTTGTATTAGGGTTGGCAGAGCAGCAGTGTATGATTTTTTTTTTTTATCTTTAATAGATATTTTGGTAACACTTTATAATAACTACACCCTATGAATCATTAGTTAAGCATTGGTAAATAGTTAATTAATCATTTATAAAGCATTGTTCCTACATTAATAGACATTAGTGTGTAGTTATTATAAAGTGTTACCGATATTTTATGTATTTAAGGTTAGGAATAGGATACTCAAGGACATCAGTCTTTATCTTAAGTAATTTGTAAAAAGATAAATACCTGCTACTTGCAATAGAATGCTTCTCCTAAAATATCGATGTAGTGTAATTACACTGCCTGCACACCATAATATTCCGTTCGACCATCTTTACCATGGATTAGAATGCACAATGTGGTGGCCAGTTCATATGTGAAAGTGATTCCTAATGTTCAAAGAAACACTACAGTATAGTACAGGCGTGCAGAAGAAATTATTCTGCCTCATCGGTTCCAATGAATCAATTCGGGGAGCACAATGATAGAAAATGGCTATCTTGGTGAATAATCCTAATTTTTGGAAAATCCTCATAGAGACAGAGAGTTCACAGTCCAAAACAGCTCTGAGATAAAATGTCGTCTGGTCAAGCACACAGAGTAGTGTTATCCTTTACAAAAACACAGTGTAGCGTTATCCTCTACATCTTCCCGGGCTCTATGTCTTCCCAGGCTACCCTTAAACGAGGTCAGCTGATCCCACTATGTCACCGGGATTCCTCTTGCGATTTGAAGGCACAGTCTCGCAAGAGTATAATGAGGAACCAAAACAATAAATCTTTGTATTTGTTTTTTAATGCTTTACATTGTAAATTTGTATCCTTTTTCGGACTTACAAACAAATCCGACATACAAACACTTTTGTAAGTCAGGGACTTGCTGTATTTCACTATTTGATTTCTGGAAAATGCTTCTTCCCAACAGGGATATAAAAAAAAAACTCGATCTGATCTCAAAGTGATCACCTGGTCATTCAGTACATTCAGATGACATCTCTCATTTTATTGCCACATAACATTGCTGAGCCTAGATCTAACCAAATGAAACAACCCCAGATTATAACATTGTCTCCAGAGACTTGTATAATGGGAACAATGTATGATGGGTGCATGACTTCACTTCATGCACTTCCTTTCTTAACCTAATGCACCCACTGCTCTGTCCAATTTTGGACCTCCATCGCTCAATTCTTAAATCTTTATGCTCCCTAGCAAACTCAAGTCTTGTTTCTGACTATAATTACTAATAAAGAGTTTTCTTACTGCCTCACAGCTGTTTAGTCCCAATCCTATGACTTTTTGTCACATTGTGTATGGAAATGCTATTACTTTTACTAATAAACATAGTTCTGATTTCTACTGTCAATTTTATGTTGCAACTTCACCTTCTCCTGACCACATTTCTTCTGTGAAGTTCACAGTTGACAGCACTATATTTTGTCCAGGTTTTCTTAAAGTTTTGAACTATTCTAAACTCGATTCCAGTATTTTTAATGCTGTCTCCGCTTAGATGCTTTCTTTGCTTAAAGCAGGCCATTCATTTGAAACAGATCATTTTTTTGGCCAGGCAGTACATCCTAATGCAGTTCTAACTTTCTTCCTCTCTGTTTTCCCGAACTTTGTTGTATTTGCCTTTTTCTCTTTTTTTTGGCAGGGCATGAATATGAGTCATTACAATGATATAATGAACATCTGCTTTTAACCCCTCCACCATCCAGCACCATGGAGAAAAGAAAGAAAGAAAAGCAGAGGGTTTTCCACTTTTAATAGTTCAAAAGCAATTCCAGTGGCAATACATGCTGTGCGTGTGTGCACAAACATTTTGCATGTGCCCAAATCCAATGATGACTGGGTCGCTAAATTATTTTTGCAAGGTACATTATAAACAGCACAAATCATGTCTAATTATGACATGTATATACTTCAGCACTAATTGCTTAAAAATATTAAACCAATAATTAAAAAGCAACTAAAACATGTCTTTTTTTGAAAGTTCAAGTAGTCACTAGGATATCATAATCCACCAGCAGAGGGCAGTGGGGTTTCATAACTGCCTTTACTGACATCTGAGTTACAGTACACTTAAACCAAGTTTATATAATTTGTAGATCCAATTTTTTTTTATTTATACTTTTATTTATACTTTTACTTTATCAGAACATATTTGCAACACAGTACACACATGTTGACCAAAGCATGTTCAACAGAGCACAGATTTAAGAGATATACATACAGTATGTTCACATAATTCACATTAATTAAACAATTAACTTAAATTAAATTAATTAAACCACTATTTTGGCCACCACATCGCCCCTTTTAAAACTTTTTAAGTAAAACATCACACTAAAAGCCTGATGATAAGTCTGTGACCAATTAAATTTAAATTGGGTGTGGGTTTGACCTTTTGTCTGGGGATGAGACAGTCCTTTTTGGGACCATAGCCGGCTTGGACACACTGTTAGCAGATAGTGAAATAAATTTCACTTTTAACATGTTTAAATGAAAAAATAACAAAAAATATTTGTGATGTGCATAAACATGTGAAGAAGCATGTTTGATTGAGTAAAGATGCTTATTTTCTTTATTTATATATTTTGTCTAAGGACCACATTATGCAGTTAGACCACTTTTATTTGAACAATAACATGCATGGATGTAAATGTGCAGGGATGCTGTTCATACATTATATATATATAATGTACATTATGCACATATTGTGTATTTGCAAAGGTAGTTTCGTCACAGGCGTGTCATAGGTGTTCCCCCCTGTTTTTAATTGTAGGCTGTGTCATCAACAACATTTATGTCGTACTGTGAATGTGTCACAGGCATTCCACTCAATCTAACAGTAGGCAGCATCGTCTATGGTGAAATGTGAATCCATGGTGGTCGTTGATTGTGTGTTTCCACAGGCAGGTCCATCACAGGCAAGGGGAAAATGCTGGCCATGGTTGGAGAAACCACCTTGCATGCTGTGATATTATTTTTGGTATAATTGTTCAGTCATTCTTCCCAGTAATTACACTGGAGCACACCCTGTCACCGAGGATGATAAGTGGGAAATCCTCAATGTCCCCTGTCCTGTTGTGGTAAGAAGGTACAATAAAAATATGGGTGGGGTGGATCTGCTGGACTTTCTCATTGCACTGGTCAGGCCAAAGAAGTGGTACCACTGGGTGATGTTCCACTTTATCGACATGACCATCATGACTGCTTGGCTCTACAAGAGAGATTTCAGCAGCATTGGGATGAAAAAAGGAAAGAACAGATGAGGCTTTACACTTTCAAGTTGTATATCGCAGAAAGCTTGTGCAAAAGTGTCAAGAATATGGCAAGACAAGTTGTTCCAGTTCCCCAACTGCTGGGAGTATAAATAAAAGGGGAGAAACGACCCGCCACACTCATTTCGGTTCTTGAAAGGGAAATGCGAGGGAGATGCAAGGTACACCTAAAGCCAAGTGCCAAAAAATGTGACGTAAACCTCTGTTTCACATCCACCAGCAACTGTTTCCTGAGGTTCCATACAGAATAATACAGACTGTGCTTTGTAAATAAAGAAAAAAAACAATTCAACCAGTATCCCAGAGGAACACATTCAGAAACACAAACACACACCTCAGCTAATCTCTAAGCCACTGATTAATGAACCATTTGTGGCTAATGTTTAAATTGTTGTTTAAATAAAACTTCTAAAGTATTTATTGCTTGATTTGTTCCTCAATCCACTTATTATGTAATATAAAAAACCTTGGTGTTTTAGGACCCTCATAGCATGTTGTTGCCCTGAGGCACCAAACCAAAATCTCGTGGGGGGACTGTGGGGGCCACATTTTATAATTGATATATTATCTGGGACCCCAAATCTCCCCAAAACTATTGTGAAATATTTTTTTCCTTCTAAAGGTCAAGTTTAGAATCTTATCACAGAGAGAAATTACTACTAAGTAAACAAATTTGAGGGAATATTATATTATATAATATTCCAGGGAACCTTGCAGAAAATTAGGACTTTTTAAAGAAAAACTTTTTTGTATGTTTACTGTACATTGTCCTAGTTCGGTTCAGAGAGTTCTTGGTGAATTTTTTTTTTCTGATTTCCTTTATACGATGCGTTGGATTGTCCAGGGTGTACACTGCATTGTGCCCTAAGTCTCCAGGGATAGACTTCAGGCCCCCCTGTGACCTGGTATTCAGGATAAAGCAATACAGACGGTAACTGAGTGACATACAGCTTTACAGGACAAATTTGCTTCTTGGTACTTCCTTGTTGTGTAACACACCTGGATACTACAGTACATGAAGAGGAAAAAAATATATTAAAATAAATATTAAATTCTTCTCAATCTAGGCGTAAAATGTTTTTTATATTTGTTTACACTAACTACAGTGTACTGTATACAGACTGCAAAATGCTTGGTGGCAGTAGTGGCTCACTGTGAATTTTACTGTTTACTTATAGAAGGTCAAGAGTTCAAGCCCCAGCTCTGCCAAGTATTTATCTGCCATTTATCCATCTCCGCTGTCTCTGTGTCCTGACTACCTTACAAGTTGGGATATTCGAATAAAAGAATTTCACTGTGCTGAAAAGTATATGTGACAAATAAAAGCCTCTCTTCTATGTCACCTTTAAGTTCAGACTTTATTTGTGGCAAATAACATAAATCACAGCCAGTTTTAAGTGGTTCAATATTCAAACAAAGGATTCTTTGGTCATTTCTTGAAGTGATAATCCTTACACAGTGCAATTTAAAAGGATAACTACAGAGAACCTAGACATGTTGGGTCACTGTAAACTGAAATGTTGAAGAGTTTTACTTAAAATGGCCCTTTAAAATTTATTTGCACTTTTTATACTTGATGGAAAAAGTGGACATAGCAACCATCAATTGTACCTAATAAATACCAAATTTAGTAATAGTATAGAGTAACTTAAAGCATCTTCTAGTAGTGTGTTACTATGAAGCATCTTATTGTAGTGCTGTGACAGATAAGATTTTTGAGCTTTAGTTTCAGACAGGATGTAGAAGAAGTAAAAGATAAGCAATAAACAATAATAAACAATAAACCTTGGAGGTGGAGGACATTCCTTTAAACCTCCCAAGTGTTTCTTTATGTATCCACTTATTCTGCTTTAGAATAGCCTCAGCTATCTAACTGTCCCAGGGTTGAATCCCAAATAATGTAAAATGGAACGCTAGTGTTATACATAAGATGTACAATCCTTCGTTACACACACCCAATAATGCCCATGTTCAGGGGTTAGGGAGGGATTAGGGATTCAGCCTTGTTTTAGATGTTAGTTAGCTTTGTAAGTCATGTTAGCCATGAACAAAGTGGTGAGATGAGGTCAGCAAGAGGTCACGTTTACATTAACTAACAGTACTAAAAGTTCGAAACATAACAAGTGAAAGTGGTTACATGAGTGATTTTGAATGAGGGTTTTGGCATGCTTATAAATATAAAAAAGATTATAAGGAATCATGTCAATTCATCAACTGTTTAACATCTCATGGACATAAGTTAGTTAATTGTATCTTTCCACTTCCACAACTGGGTAAGATTTTGACAAATTACCTACACCTTTATTTAATTTCTTGATAATCTGCATTCAAAACATGAATATCACTACATGCAAATATACCCTTTTCTAGAAAACTTTTTAAAGCTTTTTTAATTTAGTAAAAATAATTCAATACTTTTAATATATAGTTTAAAAATAAGTCTAATTTTTTAAAATATTTAAATTACCTTTAGTATCTTTGTCAGATCAATCTACATATAA
Organism: Clarias laeviceps; assembly: GCA_030014305.1. NCBI lineage: Eukaryota > Metazoa > Chordata > Actinopteri > Siluriformes > Clariidae > Clarias > Clarias laeviceps. The sequence goes on along the minus strand of JAQMYJ010044929.1, from coordinate 9,668 downwards.
GCTCCAACTAGTCCAAAATTGCAGTAGGCAGAATCCTTACTTGAACCAGAAACTTCAATAGTATGAGGGTGAGTCAAAAATTACCCACACTCCAGTTACGTGTATATTAAAACATCTGCTAGCCACACTGTCATATCAGCGCTTTCTGTTCAAGGCTACTGTCTTCCCAGTGACTGTTGTGCAGGTGTGAACGTGTTACATCAATTCAGTTTTAAATGTGGTGCGAGCAAAAATGGATGCCCCACTTGTAATTTGCACAAAAGAAGAGTGGCGTGTAGTGATTCATTTTTAGTGATCAGAGGGTGTACCTGGTGCTGAAACAACTCACGAAAGAGCATAAACAGAGGTATTTGTATATTTATTAAAGCTGGGTGTCCGCATACTTCTGAGCACACAGTCAACACTCTTTGTTTTGAGGTGTTAAAGCATTCTCCCTATAGTACTGATCTTGCTCTATCTGGCTTTTACCTGTTTCGTCCCCTTAAAGTAGCCTTTACAAGGACAAAGATTCACTTATGAGGAAGAAGACTAGACAACGGTGCATTTGTGGCTCACAGCTCAGCCTAAAATATTTTAATAAGAGGTTATGAAAGCTTGTTGGCCGATGGAAAAGTGTATTTATAAGCAAGTAGATTATGTCAAATATTATCCATTTCTTTTTGGTGTTTTTTTTTTTCTAGAAAAAAATCATTAAAATAAATTCTACAGCCAGAGTGCAGATAATTTTTGACTCACCCTCATATTATGGACTGTGCAATTTCAAGAACTGCATGGACCTCTAGACAGAGAGTGACAGCCCCAGCTACATTTTCTTCTTTGTTCACCTAGTTCATCTTTGCTAACTTTTCATTGAGAAGCCAAAACATAGGCACAGAATGTGTCTGTGAAGATTCTTAGTCTTCCAGGTGAGGTTATTTGGAAGTTGAGTCATGCCAACTGGATTTCCTTCTTGTTTAGTAGATACGTTTCACTACTTATCCAAGTAGCATTTTCAGTCTAAGGTAACTTGGAAAGTTGTATTTAAGTCCTCTAATTCAATGTATCCTCCTCTATCTGAAAAGGCTCTAAATGTGATGAGGAAAATTTGCTGGCCAAGTCAACACCTTGAACGCTTTTTCCTGTTCCTCAAACAATTCCTAAACAAATTTAACAAGGTTTGAGGACACATTATCCTGTTGATAGTGGTTACCAGTTTGGGGATAATGTTACCATGATTTGTGTAGGTTTTATACACAGTCAGATTGTGAACAGAGACGATTTTTGTATTTTTGCCTCTTCACACCACCACAATGGATTTGTGTTTTAACAAAAAAAAAAAAATAAATCATTAACCGTTTCTCCTGTATTTAGTGTTGCGGGGGGCCTGGAGCCTATCCCAGGAGACTTAGGGCAAGAAGTTGGGTACACCCTGAACAGGGTGCCAATCCATTGCAGGGCACACACACATACTGTACACACTCTCACACACACTATGGGCAATTTGGGAACGGCAAGTAAACTAACCTGCATGTCTTTGGACCGTGGGAGGAAACCGGAGTACCCAGAGGAAACCCACCAAGCACGGGGAGAACATGCAAACTCCATGCACAGAGAGGCGGGAATTGAAGCCGGACCCTGGACGTGCAAGGCGACAGTGCTAACCACTACACCACCATGTCACCCCGCTCAGAATTATAGCCATTTATTATGAAGTCCCCCATTTTCACAGGTTTAAAGGTAATTGGACAACTAACTGATAAGCGGTTTGATGGCCGGTTTGTTGGCTTGTTTCTTAGTTATATAATGACACATTAAAAATATAATATAAGGTCTGGGATTGACTGCAATTGTTTATTTGTATTTGGTAGCTGTTCTCAATATGCATTTGGTAGATTAACTCAATATGTGGTTTAAAGAGTTGTCAATGCAAGTGAAGGAGGCCATCATTAGGCTGAATAAACAAAACAGACCTATCAGAGAGAGAGAGAGAGCAGAAACCTTAAGATGGCCATATCAACAATTCAGTATATTCTTGAGAAGACAGAATGCAATGGAAACCTCATAACAATAAAAATACACTGAAGACTTGAGAGGACAAATAAAGTGGATGCTTTTTCCATGGTGAAAAATAAAAACCTTCACAACATCTAGCCAAGTCAAGAACACTTTAAAAAGACGTATGTTGCATTACTGATTACTGTGTATGTTCATTGTGCCTGCAATTTAAAGAATCCTGAGTTTATTTCCATTTTATTACATAATGAATACAATTCAGGACACACCAGGGTCAATGTGCCTTTAATGTACAATTAGAGAAAGCATATATCATGCTACAGAGAAAGGCCCACAGCCATATCATTACCCTTAACACATCTCAAAATCTCTCATTAATTCTCCACACACTGGAAAATGCAAGCAAACTTCATTTGTGGTTTACATATTATTCACACACACTCTACTTAATGATAGTCTCCGGTCCTTCCTTGAGTATTCTGCTTTTATTATTTTACTCTTTTAAGTGAATTCCTCCCACTCTGTAGTTTGACTTATGTTCTAACAGTGTCATTTAAAATGGAAGCTACTTTCAAAGAATTGCTTATTCAATAGCTTTGCATAAATCAGTAGATAAGGGGACTATGATATGCTTATCAACAAACACAAGGAAGAGTTGAGAGAGAAGGCCTCTGGGCAAATAAATGCAGTATGTTGATACCTTTTTATATTCTGCATTGATCATGGGTGAGGTGAATGAGAAATGCAGCACACTATTTCAAGCTTTACGAAATAAGAAGCAAACAATTTATTTCAATAATAATAATAATAATAATAATGATAAAAATTATGAGCAACGAAGTTCATGTACTGGTGTAATTAAATGAAAAAAAGAAAGAAAAAAAAAGGGGGGGGGGGGGGACTTGCCTTCAAACAAAAGAATGCCATCCGGATCGTGGTCTAACATTGAGTTATCTGTTACACAGGAGACAAAATAAATAAATAAATAAATAAATACAGTTGAATTATTTAGGTGGAATTTGAAAGCTTAAAGTCAGACGACACCTATAAATTTCACAATAAAAAACAATCATGTTTATATTGTCATAGTTAAACATGGTAGGAAGTGTTACCAATATACTGTAGTTTAGAGATCCCCCAAAAGAAAAACACTCCTTCCAACAGTGTTTGACTGATGGGACTTAGTTAGTAACCTAGTAACCCAGTGTAATCTATCCAATAACAGAAACTTTTGCAAGTTTCTGTAGATAACATCATCTGCCAAATGCATGAACGTAAATGTAAATGTAAATGTAAATGCAAAGGAAAGAAAGAAGTGCTGGTTATATAGATGGTGGTTAATTTTAAGATTAGGAAGGTACAATTTTCTGTTTTGGACTATTGAGGAGCTGTTTTTGGTCTGATTCTTGATCTTGGACATTGCCATTACATTACACTCCTTACATTAGCATCAATATAAGATCAACATTTTGTCCCTAAAGAGCAGCCAAGTTGCTATCTGAAAGAAATTAACAGCAAGCTAGATTCATAAACAACTCAGTTCCAAAATGCGAATAATCAAACACTTCATCCTTACAATAACTTTACAATATTTACAAATTACAACTATTGCAGGCTCCAAGTGAGTCCAAATGGTACAGATATGTTTAAGTCTGAGAAGTCAGTGACACTTTTTCCCAGAGTAGTGAACGGTAGCCAGCTATGAGATCCTTTCCTTTAGAGAGGCTGATTAATTATTATAAAGAGATGGGACAAAAGAAGAGCTATCAGTCCAATAACCTGTGCAAAACTCAGCTGTCCATAAACCATTCACTCTTAGAGAAGTCTGGTTGTGATTCAAAATGATGTGGTAAAAGTCTCTAATTTAAAGTTTAAAAATGTTTATCTTTTGTCTAATTTAACAGTAATAACAGGAACAGTAATTTACCCACAGGCTTCCATCTGTGTCTACAAACAGTGCGTCATGGGCTTCAGAGATGATCTACCAGAAAACTGTTCATTCTTCATGCAAAACAACACAATAAAGATTATTATTATTATTATTATTATTATTATTGTTATTATTTTTATTATTTTATTTATTTAGATTTTTTTTTTCAAGTTAACATAAGTCAAAGAGGTCCCCAAAGTGTGTTTGTTAATCTAATGCTAAAATACCACTCAGATAATGCATTTTTTCATCCCTGAAACTACCTTTTTTTCACTCCAGGCTATTTTAGTGTCTATGTACATATCTAGTATCTTTTTATATCAGGTCACATAAGAGGAAAAAACTAATTTACTTGTCCTGTACAATAAAAAAATCGATAAAGGTGGGAATTTTGCCTAATGTTTTTCAAGCGTGGTTCTGAGGCTGGTGGGACTTTAGTCCTGTGCTCTTTTGGCACTATGATGGCACCATTCTTCCCATGTAGTTTTTAACAACTGACTCATACAGTATGTACTAGTACTGGAGAGTAGACAAGTAAGTACAGTAAGTAAGCTTTCACCCACAGTTTGGTATCACTCTGAATGAAAAATGAGGCTGAATGATTAATACAGTTAATGTTTAAGCAATACAGACTCACGTTTTCCAATACATTGCTGTATGAAATATGGCTATCAAATGTGTTTTGTATCGTCATGTTTTTTGTATTGACGTGTTTTGCACTGTATGAAATATGGCTATCAAATGTGTTTTGTATTGTCATTTATGTTTTATATTCATGTTTAGTATGTTTAATGATCGCTCATTATAATATAACAAATACAATTTTGGACAAATTTTTCTCTTGTCTATGAAGCAAATCAAAGATAAACAAATTAGTGTTCTCTCTGCACAATTAACTTCTTAAACAATAGCAGTTTTAAAGCAGGTTGAGGTTCAGGGCAAGTAAGGTGTCAGTTTGAATTACAGATCACAGATAGAATTTAATTATTTGGACATATTGTGACCTCAATGTCTATCAAACTTGGAATTCTATTTGCTCTGAGAAATGTCATATTGCCAGAGGATAAAAGATACAAACTAGGGTAATTTTAAGATTTAAGAGCAACCAGTAAAAAAACAGAAATATCCCAATAGCTTTATGCAAAATAGCCCAGTCACTTGTATGTACATGTTTGTGTTGTGTGTATGCTTGTACAGTATACCATATCTTTAATATAAAATTCTAAAATTTATGCTATTTTAAATTGTATGGTAGGTTAAATAATATTTAAAATTTTAATTTAACATCAATTTGGCTCAACTTCATTAGACACACTTAACTGCAGTCAAAAAGGTCAAGAGACTGTGGGGACTTTGGGACTGCAGTTAAGTGTGTCTAATGAAGTTGAGTTGAACTTGCTATATTATTCAGACCATTACACTCCCACAACATCACTTCTAAATTGTTCTATGGTCTTGCCATGTAGCTTACCAGAACACCTGTACCTAAACTTTGCTAGGTGCTGCTCAGAGCTACAGTATCTTGCTGGATTGATAACACAGAGAACCCAAAGTCACTTTTCCTTTGGTATTACCCCTATCTCACCTATGCAGTTTTAAATGTTTCATTTTTTGGTGGTCCTTCACGGAATGTCGGCAGGCAATCGCGGCGGCTCACTGTGCCTAACACTGCATTTTACCCCGGGTCAAACTGCATAGGTGTGATAGGGGTATAACTCCTTATTATCATTACAGGGTTTCTCTGTGCATCTACCAGTTTTCATTTCCCCAATTTGCCTAATGTCCCAATATAAATATATTCACCCTATAGGGGAGAAAAATAACTTAATGATAATGTTAGGCCTCAACAATGAAAATATGAACTCTTTAAATGTTCAACCATGTAATTTTACAATATATATTCATTTTTATTTTTTGTGTTTGTGTGTGAATGTGTATGCTTTCCTATTTTGAAAAAAAAAATCATGAAATAAAAAAAAAAAACCTTTTGATAAGCTTTAAAAAATAACAATAAATATTAAAACAGCAATAATACTGTACTTTTCATGCAATACTTTCATTCATTATGCTGCAATTTTAATTCATTGACCACATTATTATTTTCTTTTGGTATTTTTTCAGGTATTTTTATTCCTGTAAAAGAAAGGTTTAAAATTGAATTGCAATTTTTATGTCCAAAATTATTCTTTAAAAAACAGCCAACAGTTTGCAAAAGTTTTATGTTGATAAAAAAAAATGCAGTTTTTAGTAATTTTTGAAATATTTCTAATAAAAGGGTGCCACCCTTAGTAAATATTTCACTAGGATTCATGGCATCAGGCATTTTACGTGGTGCACTGTTTCCTCAAGATTTGTAATCAATTACACTACATTGAGATATACAGTGTTTCTGTGCTGTTATCTTTATATTTTTGTATTTTATTCATTTATACAATAAAAGACCAAGTACAGAATAGGCCTACAATAAACAAGAATAAAAATGTGCAGGTGGAAAAAAAAAAAACATCAACAAAACTTATTATAAGTGTAATGCCACAGATATCCATTGAGACAGAATCAGGGGCAACTGCAATTCTGGTTGCTAGGCAATGTCGCCATGCAGTCAGTCAGGCAAAATGTGCTGCACCTGGCCATGCCTCTTTATAAGCCTTTCAAATGGCAGACTTGGCATGCAGACATTGGTTCAGTGCCAGGCATGAGCAACTTTACACAACTCTGGTATAGTAAAAGTTAAAAGTAAAATGCAAAATACATTTTCAAATCATTCCACACTCATCAAGTCTTTTAAAAACACATTTGATCACCCACCCACGTGCAGGAGGGGGTTCTCTTACTACAGTAAGCACCTTGGCAGCTAGCGAGTGTTTTAACCAAGAGAACTCATGGGTGGTCAAATGGACAGAAGAAGATCAAGAGCCACTGCCGGAACCTGAATCCCAGATTATAGTAGAAGTTGATGTTTTGATTCTCATGATTGGGGCAGTTCTTTCCCAGAATGTGGGTCCTGACCAGACGTTGCATCTCTTTGTGTACATATCCCACCACGTAACTCCATCAGACAGGAACTAAAACATTAGGAATTGTGAACTCTTGAACATAAAATTGGATCTAGAGGAACTGAGGCATTGGCAAGAGGGTGCCAAACATGTATTTATCATCAAGACAGTGGCTCCCTTGTTCTGGATCCATAATGCAGGGTAGTTGGACTCAGGGGGTTGCCCTCTGGGCAGACCTACCACACGCCCCATCAGAAATGTGCAGCCAGGTCCTCTCTTGGATCACACTTCACCTTTTTCAGGACCCCTGGACCCCGTGGAGTAGCTGCATTGTTTCTGGTTCCCCTCTATGAACAAGGATGTCCAGGCTGATGTAACCACATGTTCAGTGTCAATCCAAAATAACGAACCCTACACATGTACTTCCAGCTTCATCCATCCACTTTCCATACTCTCCTGCCCATTGTCCCATATTTCTTTGTATGTTTTTATTGGCTACTAGCATCTCAAGGCCACAAAGCATGTATGTTCATTCCCTTACCCAAGCTTTCTTTGGCCAAGCAGACTGCAGAGCTTCTTCTCCAGCATGTGGTCTATGTGTATGGCCTGCCAACAGATGTGGACTGGAGACCCCAGTTTGCAAGTCATGTCTGGAAAGGCTTCTCTAATCACTTAAGGAAAGCACTTAGCCTATTCTCAGGCTTTCATTTACAGTAGGGTCAAATGGACAAACTAAGGTCAACCAAGATTGTCTTCCAATGCCTTGTTACCATTTACATTTAGGCATTTAGCAGACGCCAAGTTCCAGAAAATGCTTTGAAATTTCCGTCTTTGGATAGATCCTTGCACTGGTTACTAGGTTACTAACTATAAGTATAGTTAGTATACTTTGGATTTAACCCAAATATCTGTGACCCAGCTTCTTTATTTGTTCCTTAAAAATTGCCAGTGACTCAGCTATACGGACATCTAGTGGATGTTCATTACATCATCCAGGTTGCAAAACAGAAAACAGCCTAGATGTATGTATTCCTTGAACCCTAAGAAATGGTTGGACCAGTCGAGCAGTGCTCAAGGACTGGAGGGAATGTAATGCTGTGGAGGGTGTGGTTAGAACTGAGAGCAAAATATTGTAAGTACTGGGTCGTTTTTAGATTTGTAGGCAAGCATCAGTGTTTTAAATTTGATGCTGGCAGCTCCAGGAAGCCAGGGAGCAGAGGAGTGGAGCAGTCTGAGACAATTTAGGAAGGTTGAAAGCAAGCCATGCAGCTTCATTCTGGATCAGCTGCAGAGGACAAATGGTGCCCAGAGGGAGATTAGTCTTAATAGTCCAATCTTAAAATATCAAGGGACAGAACAAGCACCTGAGTGGCCTGTGTGGAGAAAAATGTACAAATTCTTCTGATATTATAAAGAAGAACTTGACAAGAGTGAGTAGGGTAATGGAGAAAATGACAGATGACTGTCTAGAGTTACGCCAAGGTTGTGGGCAGTGATTGAAAGACTGATCCGATTGTTATCCATTGTTGCCTTTTCATGGGAGCACCTTATTTGGGTGGAGTATGTGCACAACACGCTATGGTACTCCTTCTTAGACATGTTGCAATTTGAGTGCCAGTTTGGTTATCCTCCTCCCACGGCTCCTGCAGTGCAACACATGGTGCTGACACAGGATCTGGCAGAAGGCTAGAGTCGCCTTGCATATGGCTGCCCAGAGAGCTCAAAAATCAATATGCAGAATTTTAAAGGTTCTAAAATAAGGTTATATGCTGGTTTTAAAATTAAATGTTGACAATCTCGTGTGTCAGAGAATAATTCATTCAGAATTTAAAGACAGATTAACTTCCTTCCTCCATCCAAATGACTCATCCATTATTGGCCCAATGATCATCCACACTTAAACTTCATCTGGTCCATATTTAACTATAACATGGAAAAGATGCTAGTATGGTAGACAACTAATTCAAATCTAACTGGAAGAAAATTGCTAAATCATGGTTATAAGGTGGCTAAATGTTTACAGGTATCTCACTTTTTGCCCCAAAATCAAAATATCACTCAAGCATAGTAGTAGATAAAATGCTGTTAAAAACTTTTATTTAATGCAATTCAGCTCAACCAAAATTTTGCAAGATTTCTCTGCTACGGTAAAATGCTCTGATATTTTAGGTTTCTTTACTTTAAACTGTGCTATATGGTAAATAGGGCAGAATCTCTGAAACATACATATAGACTTTTGAGCATTTTCATATCCATTTAATTGGAGAAGTTTATTGACTTTTCCTTGTACCATGATTTCATTGTAATAAAAAGACCTGCAAAACCCAAACACCGCTCCACAGATAAATAATTAACAGTTTATGGTGCTCTATCAAAATCCACAAAGTTAACCAAGAGAATAGGCTACCAGATAATACCTTAGCAACCATCTAATTAGAAAGAGAGAGAGAGAGAGAGAGTAGTAATTTATAAAAAATAGTAAATTATAATAATATTATATATTTATTTTTATGAATAATATTTTTCTATGTCTAAGGATATTAAAGTGGTCCTATTATGCTTTTTAAAATATTATCGTTCATGCAGTGTGTCATGTAGCTGTATGTGAACATAAACTATCTGCACTATCTGTGATGCTGATAAATGAAGTTTTTGTCTATTAAAAAAAGAGTTGGCTCACATTCGCCTAAACGAGTCGTTAGCAAATCTAATTTTTCTCTGTTACGGATCCACGTCACTCCGTAACATAT
>JAQMYJ010043453.1:0-19564 GCA_030014305.1 Clarias laeviceps | reverse complement strand
CCAAGTTGTAGTGCGGACTGGGTATTCCGCTGTGGCGACCCCTTGTCGGGAGCAGCCGAAAGACCAACAACAATTATTATTATTATTATTATTGGTGTAGATTCATTTTCTATGACAACAGCTCAAAATTTGTCAAAGCAAGGCCGGTTTTACTGAATGAATTTATATGAACATTTACAACTGCCAAGCTTGCTCCTTACCTATTCTTGATCTTTGTTAACTTTTATAATGTTGAGTCATGCTGAAGTTATGAGACCATGTTGGCTAAGTAATGCTAAGCACTTCTCTTCAAAGACCTTCATAAATATTCATCACAACATTTTTTGAAAAAAAAAAATTATACTACTAAGGCATTTTTGAAAATAATACATTTACATTGCACATGCATTAAGTGTCGACAATAAATACATGTGCAATGTAAATTTATTATTTAAAAAAAGGCCTTCGTAGTATTTTTTTTTTTCAAAAATGTTATATATATATATAATAATTTTTTTAAGTGTCATTTCTCACCGAACTGTGTGTGGTGTCAGCGCTGCGCAAGTAAGGACATGGTCCTGAGCAGAAGTTAGCATGGTATCCTTTAGGCTCATGGATCCATCTCCAGCCCAAGTCCTGTCGGAAATCGATGTAAAGACGGCGAACACAGCAGTTCTCCTCGTAATTACTGCAATGGACGAAGACAGACAGACAAACAGGGGGTGATCAGCTGCTCCTTGTGATTCATTTCTTTATGCACTATGAACTTTTCTATTCTGCTGTTCTGCTTTCTTGGCACAGCTGCTGCATTCATTCAATGACATTTCCATAGCCTCAATGAAGTAATACAGCCAATTCTTACTTGACGTTTTCTATTTTCATTCTGTATTGCCTTATAAACAGCTCAAGCTGTGCCTTTCGGAGGCTCAGAAATTCCACTGTGAGGTGTGTCATTTTTTTCCTCTCCTGGACTGGGCCCAGGCGTCTGATGCTGTCGGTAAGGTAAGCCCAGGCATTGCGGCTCTCAGGAGCCGGTGTGCTACACAAACACATCTCTAATTTGAATACAGGGACGGATCCCAACTTGATTCTTCTTGATCATGCTTAAAATTGTCAGATGCCAATTAAATAGTTTAGTCATACAGCCTACTGAGGGAAACACTGTGTGTGAGTACTAATTGGAATGTGAACCAGAGAGGATTAGTAAACCCACTTCAGTGATGGCTGGATGTTGTGTAATAGTGATTTCGTGCTGTGCCTGACTTCCTATCGAGTTTAAATCCACAAACATCCACTCCCTTACATCATGTAGATGGGTTTAATTTAACACATTTAACACTGTAGCAATAAAAAAAAATTAAAATAAAAAGTAGCACCCCCTTACGAGAAGCAGTAGTTGGTATCCAGTGCCCTTTTACGGCGTCTGGAAGTCGGCGGAACGTCCAGGCGATGGGGAGGCAGCATCATCAGGATAAGATGTGGCAGGGGTTGCTCCTTCGATTTACCGAGCCGGCCAGGATCCAAACGGTTCTCATGAATCATCTCATCCATACCTACGGTTGAAACACTGCATGTTGAAAAACAAATGAAAGCTGAGTCTATGCCCAGCATCCCCCAGTTCCTATTGGCTGTCATTCCACAGCATCTTATGCCTGTATTCTTCTCTTCCCCTGCATTCGCCTGTCTGCTCATCCAATCTGTCGCTGATAGAAAAAGCAGTTCAGGTCCCCGGAGGGACGTTGCCAGTGGATACGGACGCCCCTCTTTAATTCAGGGCCAAAAGTCTGAGCGCCCGTGGCAGCAACGCATTCCTTGCAGTGGAGACTGCTGATGGAGTAAGGAAGCATTTCCAATCCCCCCCTAGACCCTGGGGCCCCCAGTACTAAGTGAGATTCCAGACCCGAGCACGTTCCCATGATCAAGCTTGCGATCTCTGTCTTACTCTGAGCATTATCTCCAACTACAACTCAGACCCATATGTTTTGGATGAAAGTTCAGAAGAGATAATATTCTAGATAAAAAAAAAAGGGTAGGGGAAATACAGAGATGTGACAATAAAATGACTGAAGAGCTACAAAGATTAGAAAATCTAAGCTACAATGCCAAGTTTTCTTTAGGTGTAACATAGAAAACCAGCAGTACTACTAGTAAACCATCTTCTCTAAAATTTTATATTAATCTACAAGTAATGATTAAATACGCCCTGTAAAATGTAGATGTTTTGAGCATTTTATTATTTTAAAAATCAAAAGTTGCAATGCTTTTCCTTTTATAATCATACTGGAGAGTTTGTATTTTCTTGTACTTCTGAACAAAATAACCAATAAAACTACAATAGAGGAAAAACACTTGCCTCTAAAGTATCAGTTAGCCTTACCTTTGAATTTGACCTCCAGCACTTCGTTTTTGTTCTCAATGATGTCACCGTTGGGATTAAAGGTGTGACAGGGACAGTGCACACTGAGCTCCAAGCCAAGATTAGTCTCTGCACAGCACGGGGAGATGACCCAGTTCAGAGAAATGACATTTATTACAGTTTTCTTTCTTTGAATTTATTGTCTTTGTATCATCAGTGCTGAGGCCTATAGTCAAACAGTGCTAAATCATGAATTTGCTAACCAAATGGTTTTTAAGTCTGTTTAAATGTGTCAAATGTATTTTCATATTAATACAGATCGTTATTTTTACTTCCTAAAACTGTAATTCATACATTTTCATTTTGATAAGGCATTCCAACTCTTCGTTTCCAGCTAAGACTGGGACAACTGCTGTAAGCCAGCAAACACATTTATTTTCTGAATAATTCTCCTAGAGTTTTTTATTTATTTATTTATTTATTTTAAAGCAAACTTTATCTTCTGGCTCATCATTTCGTTTTGTAATTAATTCCAATACCCTCCAGAGGAAAAGAAAAAAAAAAAAAATCAATCAAGTCAAGAGGTTTGGGCTGTTCATAATTTCTTGGCATTTAAAGGGGTCATATTCGTGCCATGTAGTAGAACTTCCTTTCTATGATCCTTAAATGTAACTTTGAGATATTCTGACTTTCCAAATTTCACAAGATCACAAGACAGATCACAAGTTCACAAGACAGTGTTTAAACAGACCTAAATGTCTTATATTTGTAATAACCCAGATGTAAACGTTGATTCTTTCCTTTTAACTCACCTCTGTGTGTGAGCCACTCTCTAACAGTCTCCGTAACATCGAAAGACACCCACTCCGCCGTTCCTTTGGTCAGGACGTTCTTCCCCCCAATATACCGCTGCTTTGCAATGTGTTCATCATGTTTAATGATCTGAGGAAACACAAACCATCCTGATTTTGCATGGGGAATAATTTGGGGCTTCCATGTGATGTGAAGGCCAAGGAAGACATTGGCTAATCCATATTTTAACCCAAATTATTCCTGAGACAGTGTTTATCATGTTTTATTAGCAAAATAAAACATCATATTGACAGCATGAGTAGATGGGTCATATGGTAAAATATACTCAGCAAGCACACTCATTCACATAAGCTCCAGACATCGACCTGGCCAGCACCGTTTGAGCCAGACACTCGAGGATGCCCGAGGCCAAAGCATTCAATTCTCTCCCTTATGGAAAATGTGACTCCCGGTGTGAGCGAGATCCCCATATTGCATGTTAATGCCTTGCATTTAGCCTTTCTCCACAGACATAAAGACTTCTCAAACATTTACACAACTCAATAATGTTATCCTAATCACAAAAAAATGACCACATCATCCTGCTCAGGAAGTCTTGAGGTAGCTGCAAGCCTTCTGTTCCAAAATCCACACCACAATGTCTGACTCATCAATCTCCTCGATAAAATCACTCCCCCATTTACCATCAGACACACAAAGAATACAACTTGAGGTGGGAGAAGCAAAGTTTCTGCGCCCCTTATAACCTAATCTAACCTTGTGTGAGACTTTAGCTAAGGCTGACCCCTCAGGCAGCCCACGCTAAAGCTAAAGATTTGACCCAGCGAACATTGTGGAGGCGCACATATACCCCTCCACCTCCCCCCTGTTCTTCCAGTGGCTGACACTGCCTCTATCTCCTGCACAGCTCCTGGAAACCATCTGTAGGCCTGTCAGGCTGGGCCTAAAGTGTAGCCCTGCAGGGCCGGAGACACACGTCTCCCTGGCAGGAAACGCTGGAACCTGATCACGGCTCCCAGCTTCTCATGGGAGATTAATGAGGAAACCGACCGAAAAAATCCCCCCTCACCTCATTTATATATAGTGGTACTATATACATGTGCACACATAGTAGATATGTGTATATATAATATGCCACTTCACACAATTTATCTCCTAAAACTCCCATCCTCACTGATGTATTACATTACACTGCTCTGGCTATGACAGTTGCAGAAAGTGAGCTTTAGTCAGGCTTTCTCAGAATACTTCCTTTGTTCAGCTGAATTGTGCACATACGCTCCTGTATAATCCATTCAGTGCCTGGAATAAAGATCAGCACTTTTTTGGGGGGGGAAAAAAAACGAAGAAGCAAGAGCCGGAGGACTTGATACAAATTCAGTATCCTTTTTTGGTCCCATGTTCTGAGCCATGATCGCATATAATAATGACTAGAGCAGCTGCATTATTGGAATTATTGCGTGAAACTTTTATAGAAGTGTTTCTTTAAGAAAACCTTGCTTTTTTTCAGTGAGATTAAAATCTTGACTTTATTAGGGATTAGGAGGTGTCTTCTCTCCTATACTGCATATGACAGCCCTAAAGACAACATAGGCTGTGTAACTGGAAATTTTATACATTGCCTGTTTCTGAAACATATACAGTGTATGTAAGGAATGATGTTATAGGGAAATTATCAACTATCGCATGGTTTGATACCATTATTATCCCAAAGTTTCCAGTAACATCATGTCATCAAGTGCTTTCCTGTTCTTACCCACTGCCTTTTGCCAACTGCTTTTGCTTTACCAAAGAAAAACGGCATCATATGGTAAATGTTATTATTACTAGTATAATATTATTAGTATAATGTTATGTAAGTGTTATTATAACAGACTTTCCCTGAAAGTTCTGTATCTTTTGTGCCCCTTTTAAAGTCATAAAAAAAGAATTCAAAGTCAAGAAAAAATATAATATTTTTCACATTAATGAGAAACCACAAAAACGTTCCTGTGTTGGAAAACATATCATTGCCAGAGCAGTAGTTTTCTAAAAAAAAACTAATCAACACTGTCTGACCAGTCAGAACAGAGAATTCATCAAAAATGTGGTATAAATATACATGTATATTTCAGTTCTTTTTAGCATGAATATAAAAAAGAGCTACATGTAATTAAATGTTAGATTTGTGTTCGTGTTTAGAAATGTTTGTCAGTTTAATGGCCCGGTCAAGTATTATAGCTTTGCTCAAGATTTGTTCTCCACATGGGTCCAAAACAAAGAATTATGAATTCTTAGAATCTGGGAATCATGAGAAATCATTCATAAATCAAAATTGTGTTCCTCCTCTGAGCCATACTTGGCTACTTAAGTTGTTTAAGATCAGCCTCTTCCACTAGTGTCTTTTGTTAATGTTTGAATTTATTTATTTATTAACTTATATGTTCACTATGTGCTTTATTAGTATAGTGTACTGTATTATTCTATCCAGGTGGATAAAGGCATAATCTAGATGTGCATTGGCTCTTAATATACATTACCAAACACCATCGAGTCAAATAAAGCTTGCATGTACTGTACCTGATAGAGCTCAATTCGCTGCTCGTTCCGGCTGGCACTGGAGTTGGGCACTCTCAGGGCCCGAAACTCTGCTCGGAACAGGTTGGTGAAATTTTTTTCCATAGTTGAAACATTGAAGCGGAAAATTTTTGATGTTATACCTTTGGGGCAGTAAAACAGTTCATCTGCAAGACAAGAAAGTAAAGGTAAATCTCTTTGAAGGCACTTTATGGAACATTACAATCCAAATTTATGGATTCTCAGATCTGTTTCCCTCAGATGCCCAGATGTAGACATGAGGTGATGCCTTTTGAGCTACAGTATGTGAATTGACCCACGTTAATCATGTAAGCCTAATGCTCACCCTCGGTAATATAGAGTTTGATTTCAATTGCTAAAATTAAGCTGTAATGTTTAATTTGTGAACACATATATATTACTGTAGGCAAATATGTGCTTTATTACAGCATAATTC
Organism: Clarias laeviceps; assembly: GCA_030014305.1. Classification (NCBI taxonomy): domain Eukaryota; kingdom Metazoa; phylum Chordata; class Actinopteri; order Siluriformes; family Clariidae; genus Clarias; species Clarias laeviceps. The sequence continues at coordinate 13,403 of JAQMYJ010043453.1, read as the reverse complement.
ATGCATCTCTCCTGTTTTCACACAGAAGACTACAGGGATAAACATCTTTTATATACTCTTAGGTGTTCCAGATTGTTTTCCATGACTAAGATAACTAAGAACTTGTTTTTAGGCTTTTTCAGCCAGAGAGTTTATGCAAACTGTTGATTTAGCCTGGATTAAACAAGAAATACTACTATAGGATAACAAATAGTAGTTTATTTATTTATTATTTATATTATTTAGTTCTTAAACACTGATATGTTAAAAACAGTTTGCAATCTAAATTGCAAGCTACACTGCATCTCTACTGTATATGCAAAAGTTTTTTTTTTTCATTACACATAAAGTGAAATATTTAAATCCTTTTTTAATGATTATAGCTCACAGCTATAATCACAGCATGAAAATAAAAGAATCCAGTATCTCAAAATATTAGAATTATTAGAAATGTCCAACATCTAAAAAAGTATGTTCATTTATCCACTTAATTCTTGGTCAGGGATCTTTTAGCACTAACTACTGCATTAGTGTGGTACAGGTATGACATGAAGGCGATCAGCTTTGTGGCACTGATGAGCTGCTATTGAAGACTTAAAACCAGCTCATCTTTATTGTTGGGTGGGTGTTCTTTATCTTTCTTTTGACAATAGCCCATAGAAAATCAGATCAGGTGTCCAATCCAGCACAGTAATATAATGGTCAGCAAAGCAGGTAGTTTTGTCACTGTGGGCATGGATTCTGTGCCTCTCCACTCCCTCCAAACTCTGGGACCTGGATTTCCAAATGAAATGCAAAATTTGAGAAAAGAGGAGTTTGGACCACTGAGCAACAGTCCAGGTCTTTTTCTCCTTAAGCGAGATAAGATGTTTTTGGTCCCAGAAAGCTTGCTACAAGGATTGTGACAATTGTAGCGTATTTCCTAAAGATGTGTGTGCATTGTGGCTCTTGCTGCACTGACTCTAGCCTCATTCCACTTCTTGTGAAGCTCTTCAAAGTTCATCTTAAGTCTGTGGTCATCGATCGTGTTTGTGTGCCTTTTCCTACCACACTTTTTACTTCTAGTCAATTTTCCATGAATATCCTCCGTGTGAAGGGTGTTTGATCATCTTCTGAACAACTGTCAAGTCAGTCTTACCCAGGTTAGTGGTTGCATTTTCTAAACTAGACCGAGAGATACACAGTATTTATTCTGTAGGAGTGGTAATTTACTCCAGCTTGAAATTAAAAATTCTAATATTTTGAGATACTGAATTTTTGATTCTCATGAGTTGTAAGCCATTCTCATTAAAATTATAGCCAAAAAAAAAAAAAGCCTTTTCCCCCCCCACTTTAGAGGTTAATCTATATGAGTGTTTTACTTTCTAAATTAGATTACAAAAAATTACTTGTTCATAATATTCTAATTTTTTGAGAAGTACTATACTTACAGCATATTTAGTTATATATACTGTATATGCTTTGTGCTTTGTGGGAACACGTTTTTGACTTTTGCACATTTTAATTTTTTTAAACTGCATCCTCAGCACCACTTTGGTAGTTGATGACCACACCTTATCAGAGAAATTCGTGACTGCTAGGGAAACCAAAATTGCAGTAACAGATTGTAAATGTCCATACTTTTGGCTTCAGCATTGTCCAAAAGTCCATTGAGTGCATTTAGTTTGTACACAGCAGCACACTCTTTCCCCAAACAGTATTTTCATTTTACTGATCATGTGTCAGAAAAATAAGACATGCAACTGGTTCTTTATGGATGTCATATTTTGATATGCAATGCGGTTGTTTAGTGTCATATTTTGCCAAAAACCTGTTTAAAGCTTCTGAAAGAAAAAATATAGTAATTTTCAACATATGTCTTGTCTTAAAATGTTTTCATTTTTGCTGTAAATACTTAATTGTTATAGGCTATCATACTTAGAGAGCCTTTGGACAAAAGAAGAACGTACTGAAATCATTTAATCAATCAGGAAACTGTCATAAGGTTGCGATAAAATGCAATTACATACAGAACACCAGATGTGTTAACACAACACGAGTGCGTCATAAGTGAGAAAGAAGTTAGTTAACAGTTAACACTACCATACGTCTGCATTGCAATGTCTAATAACCATTCGAAGGGTTTAATAAGGAAATTCTGCATATAGAGTTATTGGGATGTAGTGTGAAGTATCTTGAGCAATATTTATTTTGGTTGATTTATAATAAAACATTTATATGATGGATTGGGTGTCATGAGAAGTGCGTCCACCCAATTTTGAAATGAAACCAACGCCACCACTCAGTGAATGAATGCTTTGGGAGATTGCAGAGCCAAAGTGATGTCCCATCTGTTTGTGCTTTACAGAGAAAGAGTTAGCAACAAGTTGAAGTCATGAAATGAAAACCAAATGTCCTTCAGTTGGTAATCTAGACCAAGTAGGCTTGGGATACGAGCGTGGGCTCCTCCCACTACACAACAGGTGTCTCTGAACTGAGCACTCCCAAGGGCTTAGCGCTGTAGATTGAGAGTGCTTTGGTTAACAGCATTGTGTGGGGCAAAAAAAACAAAAACATTGATTTCAGCCTATTCTAAAAGTAGACCCAAAAATACAAGTAGACCACACAACCAGCATTCATGATCCTCAGATTATCCTCAGTTTTAACTACTTAAAATTCCCTTTAAGAGCAGAATATGCTGCTGACAGACCACACTCCATTAGCAGTGCATCAAATCCCTAGCAGGTTGGATGCCATGATATATGTGGTAAACTATATTTATGGAATAAACAGATTATGCCAAATGAACTGCTATGGAGTGGAGACGTATTAATAATAATTGTAATAATCTCGTCAATATACATACAGCAGAAATACCGACATGTTTTTGCGATTTTTTTTCTGTAACTGATTTTTCTTATATTGTAATTAGCCTGGTGCTAGCAGTGCTAAACAAAACAAACACATGGCTACTATTTTACAAGCTAAATGGAAACACTCACTTACAGCCAAGTCAACAACTATTCATGCACCTTTGTGTGCACCATGTCTTTAGAATGTATGCCAAAATGAAAGCTATGCTTATAATCATGCTAAAAGAAAAAGTTCAGTTGGTCTTCATAAACCTTTGCCTGCATTTGATCTTTAATACCTGTTTACAGATTTGGCAGCCGGACTAATAACTCCTTTTTCCATGTCTCACTTCCAAGCAGCATTTTCAAAGTACGGTCAATTATGCATTATAACTTTCCACAAAGCAAAAGAAACTTCTTCCGTTTCACACTGTTTCACTTTTTTATTTTGCTCCACTGCCCTTTCTGTAGTCCTTTAGCTGAAGGTGGAAAGCCCCACTTTGAGCAAAGATTTGAAATTCTAATCAAGGCTTTAGTTTCCTTTTGGATGACCTCATTTTTTCCCATTGCAATGGTTTAAGGTGGATTTCACATTATGGCCTATTTTCGCCAAGCTTTTGGTCTGTAGATCATTTGTTCCATGGCTGTGAGTGTGGGGGATTGTTGGCATAATTGTGTGAACAAAATTCTTATTTACAACTGCTGATATCAGGTTTGAAATGAAAGCCAGTACCACTACACTTACAATATCTGAAATCGGACCGTAATGTTTTCCATTGGGGCTAAAAACTTTTTTAAATGATTCCAACATATATCCCATAACCAAATACCACATCTTATTTAAAATACCTAAAAAAATTGTTTTGTCTAGAATAAATGATCCTCTAGATGCCTTCATTTGCCTTCATTTTCTTAAATAAAATAGTTTCCTGTGATAAATTGACAGCTCGCACACATTACCGTTGATGCTCTTTAGCAGAGAATTTGTGCTTATGAAATTTCATAAATACTGTAAGACAAAAATACAAATCTCACTTATTTAAACTCAGAACAAAAACAAACAGTCCAAAGAAAGGACAGGAATCACTAAAGCCTGCCATCACTCCCTAAGTATCTTAGAATGGTCTTGTTCCAGACACCACCATCCTAACATTCCCCATCCTCTTTTCCTGTGTCTGGGATGTACCTCCATATGCAGGGTTCTTTTCCTGACAAGTGACATCACACAGAGACTTCTGAAAAAGCAATCTCAAGGTTGCTGGACTTGCCAGAGAGTGGAGCTAAACACAAGAGATAGAACAGAGGGACATAGAAGGACACAAGCTGGCCAGCATTTGGGACATGAAATACACCTGAGAGAGGAAGAGGATGTTGATGTATGTCTATACAGTGTTGAATAAACACTTATCACTGAGAATACATTTTCTTCTGTCAAAGTATCTATTTTGTTTTAGGCTATGTGTTTAAGCTAAAAACTGAAACCAAAAAATAGATATTAATAGATATAATCCGTTACATACAGGAGCAGGTTGTTGAGGCTCTGGGATGTTGATTTGAGGATCCTCTGGGTTGCCACTCTTGGGCTCTTTTGCAAGACCCTGAACCCGATGCTTGTATAAGCATCGTAAGGGGACCGAGATAATCCGCAAAACTGGTGGACAGTGACAAGTTGGACTGAGATTGGGATGCCTGGAAAGTTTACCATTCAAACCATGACCTAAAAAAAACCTATTTATTCCCTTTCCCCCCTGCAAAAAATACAAATATACATAATATCTACATATTATTCCACTTGCTCTTAAAAATGGGGCCACAGTAAATATTACAGCAGCATTTCTTTCACGTTCTCTTGGGTGTTGAGTGACGCTAAGTGATCATTTGAATGGCACTGAATGGCTCCATGGACTATTTAAAGTCTTAAAGTAAGCAACACAACCACAACACAGTGCTCTTGTGTGCACTCTGAATGAGGTGGCCTTTGAATAAATCAGTTCATACACACACACGCACACACACTTGTAGATTGACTACGCTTAGATGAGATAATGCACTAAGGCTTGCTGCAGAAGTAAGACTTTTTCCACTTGATCTGGGATGAAGAGGAGGGGAAAAAAGTGTGTGTGTGTGTGTGTGTGTGTATATGTGTGTATGAGGGGAAGGACTCTGGCCTCAAGTATTGGCCTGAAAATTTGGTCTCTGTTTTGCTTGGAAATTACATCACCTTCTTACTATTCCATATATCAGAAGCAGTGCTGTCTGCAGCTCCAGTCCACATCCTCCCCACCCCGCCCACTCCATCGCTGATTACCTAATGCCACATAGTATTACCCATCCTGTGAACCAGACCATCATCTTTTATTTACCTATTAATGTAATACTTAATTAAATTGAATCTCAGTAAAGCCCTGATGAGTTTATGTAAAAAAAAGCCTCTAACTTTTAAAGTTGCATTCTTTTACTGATGAAAAAAAAGAAAAAGATCAGTGTACACACATTGTCCTCAATAATTGGAATACCCATACATCTGCTCATTTATGCGGTTATATAGTTATTTAATCACATGGCGTCATGTACCACACATCATTTAGATAAAGATCAAGAACTTGAGTTAATGTTCACATAAAATTTCAGAATGGAGAAAGAGAAAGATCTCTGTGACTTTAACAATAAAAGATTGTTGGAGCCAGATGGGCTGGTTTAAATATTTCAGAAACTGCTGATATCTGAGGAATTTCTCACACAACAGTCTCTAGAGTTTACACAGAATGGTGCGAGAAAAAAAAAAACTGTGAGTGACAGTGATGCGGGTGGAAACGCCTTGTTGAAAGGAAAATGGACGGATTGCTTTGAGTTGTCAGGTAGGATATAGCAACACGTATAATCACTCTTTACAACTAGGGTCAGCAGAAAGGCATCTCAGCAAGCACACAAACTTGAGGTGGATAGGCTGCAACAACTAAAGACCACAATGGATTCTGCTCCTGTCAACTAACTACAGGAATCTTTGAGCACAGGATCAACCAATCTGGACAGTTGAAGATGAACCTTTTTCCCATTCTTGAGTCTTGGTCTTTCTCCGTTATAGCTCCAGATTCTAGTTCTTGGCTGACAGGAGTGAAAGATGTGATCTTCTGCTGTTGTAATGTGTTTATGATGAGATGTGTTTGTAAAGAGTGTGTAATTGAACTACTCTTCTTATCAGCTCAAACCAGACTAGTCAGGCTAGCTCGTCAATCAACAAGGCATTTCACCATGCAGACCCTCTGCTCACATGATACGTACAGGAGATCAGCAGCTTCTGAAACACCCAAACCAGCCCATCTGTTACCAACAACCACACCATGGTTAAAGCCACCAAGATCATACTTTTTCTTCGTTCTGATGTTTCACATGAACATTAACTGGCTCTTGACCTGTATCGACCCAATTTTAAGCATTATGTCACTGACATCGGCTGATAAATGTATAAATGAGCAGGCACACAGGTGTTGCTATTGAAGTGGATGGAGAGTGTGTGTGTGCTGGTATGTGTGCTACTTAAGTCCCTAGGGCAAAGCTAAACAATCAGTGATGTGAACCAGAACACTATATGGTATGGCATGCTGTCATAAGACTGATTACATGAGTAGTAAGCGGGTCAAGTCTGGATATTTGCTAAGCCAAATGAGTATCACAGAAAATAAATACTATCGCACCAGCCATCATTGTGACGAAGCTAAGGAGCACTAAATGCTAGATTAAATGGACAAGTGCTTACTAATCAAGAAAGACTCAAAATAGCAATTCCTGTTAAAGTCAGTGTGGCTAAACCTAACTATGTTTTGGTTCTGCATTAGTATATTCCTAAAATGACAATTTTGGATAGGGGGAAAAAAACAAGGTAAAGGGATTTATCAACAATGGGAACAAATGTTAATAACTTTGTCTATTGTCTAATGTCTGGCTATTGTGCTGATCTCATATTTTGAACTCTGTGAGGACAGTTAAGAGTATCCTGATAACCAAAGGAACACCACTGGCTATTCTAAAAGGGCAAAGTAACCATAATTTATTTGTTTGGGACAGCATATAAAGTAGCTCAGGGAGTGTATATTTGGAGTGTCAGAAGCACTTTAGCTGACCTGAAATCCACATTTGGCACAGGAGTTTGTTTGTGAGCCAGAGGACGGTCTGTTCAGTGTCTCCCTAGTATAAAACACCTGTTGATTTTGAAGAAGAAAAAAAAAAGTTGCATGATGCAATGACCCCCTTCCGTCACCAAGAAGTCTCACTTCCAGCTGTTTTACTCTCCAAAAAAAAGCCTCGTGTTCTCTTGAAAACCTCACTGCATTGGAGATCTGCCTTAGATAAGCCTTAGATTGGGTATCTAGTGGTACTTAAACATGTTTTATTAATCAAAAGAGGCTGCAGCTGACAAGAGAAGGCCTAGGCTCTTCTCAGTTCTCAGAGCATTACTTTTATCTTTTGTGTAAAACTTGAAAAGGCCTCTATGAAGCGGGAAACCCGTAAAAAGGCAATTATCTAGGCGTACATAAAAGACAGTTATGGCGTCGGTGGAGTACGAGATGGGGGGAAACTTTGACAGCTTGTTCCATGGACAGACAGTTAGTGTGCTCGGTTAAAATGGTTCCAATGGAATGAACGGCTGGCCGGGACACGGGAACGGGTGCGCGCGCCGCGTGAGCTCAGCGGAACGGGACCTGAGAGCGCGCACGGCTCGGTCTGTTCATACTGTAATTGTCCTGTGTTCACTGAAGGAAGCAGTCTCACCGCGGAACCCGACAGCTGTCCCTGTGTGCTGCCAAATAGGAATGCCAGGCCCTTAGTCTAACTTATTGTTTTTAATATTTTTCCCACTTTTCCGTTTAAACTTGAACTTTAGAGACCTCATATTAATAAGATGTTTCCACTTTGAGTACAGAAAATTGCTAAAGAGTGTAAATTTGGCCTGTCGATTAGCTGAAGACATGCTTAATTCTCGACATCCATAAAAATGATAATCCCACTGGGAAACTGTGAGATTTCTTACTGAAACTGGAGTTATTTTATAGGAGCCAATCATATTCCAAGAACCTTTGCAGTTTAGATTTTCCTGAGGCTCTGTGAAGGATAGCAGCGGTAATACAACCAGAGGGAACCTTAAAGTACCTTTAGTTTTTAGTCTGCACTAAAACACCTCCTTATACACTCGAGCACACCAGCTACGTTGACTCCACGTTTGGGATTTCTGTGCGTGCTACCAACCTGGACTACAACCTGCATTCTACATGGCTCTAGTGCGAACGGTGATGCAAGGTGTATCGATCAAATGATGGAAATACGCACCAGGTCTCTTGTGCAGGCGCGCAGATCCATGGCTGAACGTCAACGAAGTCAGGAAGAAACAGTGTAATGAATCTTTGGGTTTATCTGCATACTTTTAGTAATAATCTGGGCAAACCCTTGCAAACTCGTAAGAACTGTGTTAAAAAGTTATCACACCAAGATTGCGGTTAACACATTAAGGTTGGGGGCGGGGCTAGCGCTCGTACCTTTTCTTATGAATTGATGTGTATAAAATGCAACATCACCCTGGATCGTTCGAGTTTTTGGATTATTGCAGGTTTTCCCCTTAGTTACACGTGAGCAGTAGAATAGGTCTCTCCTAACGCATACGTGTAGCTATGGTATAAAAATATCAGACCCTTGATTTTATATTGGTATTAATAGAAAAAGCTTCGAGGATGTTTCCAATGATATCAATCAGGATCACCTTAATGTAACAAAAAAATTAACAGTTACAGGATCAACACGTTTTATTTACTTATTTATTTTTTGCAACATTGTTAATACTCGATCTTTCGGACCCGTGTTTGGTATTTGGGGTACTCACTGTTATCGGGCGGTCCCTGAATCATGTTGAACTTGTGGATCTCTTTGGCATAGTACTCAGTCTCGGTATTGTCCTGTCCACAGCTTTGCTGTCGCTCTCGGCCCAGTTCTTCGATCAGCTCCTTGGTGCTGTTGTAAAGCGCCAGCACTGAGTACGGCACCTGAGACGGTCCGAGAGCCTGCGGCGGGCTCGTGAGGCGCAGCTTGCTCAGGATCTGACCCCGGATCGCCTCCACGCGCTTTTTCTTGATGTTATCAATGTCCACGGTGGTGCAAGTGGACAGCGAGAAGATCGTGGTCACGCTGTTAAGAAGGAGGAAAAACAACAGTGCTTTGCCCAGATGCATGATTCTCACTTGTCAAAATTGAAAAAGAAAAAAAAAAAAGCCAGAAGAGACTATCCAGTTCCAGTTCAGTTTTAAAATATAGCTGGTGATTGAATTAAATAAACTTAAAAAGAGCAAAACAACTAGACTAAAGCAATAGTTAGCTATTAAGGTAAATTCCGGGCGATCGTGCGAGTCGGTTGATGTTCAGATTCCCCATGAGATCCCATCTTCTGAACTTAAACTGTAGGAATTGCGCTCCCAAAACACATCCCAATAAAATTCCATAACACAGCTAAAGTCTGAGCATTGCTACACTAAGAGCTTAGTGTTGAGAGTCTCGTCAGCATATTGCCTTCAGGTTGCTGTTTGTTATAGACTGTGTTTTCTCTCTCTCTCTCTCTCTCTCTCTCTCTCTCTCGGCTCTACTCTTCTTTCTCCTCCTCCTCCTCCTTCTCTAGTCTCCGGCGTTTCGGACCCAGCGGACCTTCAGCTGCTCTCAGCGCCTTTATACAGATAGACAGAGGTGTGACGTGTAGGAGAGGAGGGACAAACACAAGCCTGGCACACTTCTCTCTGCTCAGTGATGAACAACTCTTATCACTTCAGCGATTAGGTATAAAAGAATGGCATCCAGAATTGTAATGAAACATCATTATGCACACACAAAGAGGATTCTCTCTCTCTTTCTCTCTTTCTCTTTCTCTCTCTCTTTATACACACACACACACACACACACACACACAACTTATTTTTAACATGCTTGAGCTCCCTCAAGTGGATTTGCTCAGAACAGGCACAGCCAAATCTCTATAAAATAACTGAGGGTATACATTCAGGCTGCCATACTATAGGCTATATAATATTAGTATTGTACCTAGTATTGACATTGGACACTTCTTCCGTAAATGTTAAATAAACATCTCATTCATTCATTCATTCATTTATTTAGGAATTCACATATACGTAATCATAATAACTAAATCTTAATATTAATAAAAAATATATATAAATGTTTTTCATGTCTGTATTGTTAGGTACAAAACCATTCAATATTTCCAAATATAAAAAATATAAATAAATAACAGAAAAAAATTTGCTTGCCTGTAAAGAAAGCAACATATTACATAACAGATCACCGACTTGAAATTGTTCTATTTCAGCCATATAATGCAGAAGAATTCTCTTGAGAAGGTACTCGAGTTGGGAATGACTAGTGGAAGTATGAGAAAAGGCCACCAAAGAACTCAAATCGGATATCAACATGAACATGGGCAAACTAAAAGAAGTGGTGATCAACAGAAATGTAAGGGAGGAAATGATACATAGAATGACCTAAACTTTACCTTGATTGAATGAGAAATTTATTCATTGATTCATTGATTAAGTAGTATACAATAATTAGCCATAACTTTTACCATTAAAATTATCCAGGTTTTAGGTTCACCTTGTACCGCTGGTGTAGCTCTGGCTCCTCTGTACGTGGTCCCTCTAAGGCTATGGTTGGAAACCATTGGTAGTATTGACATTGAAGACTTTTTCCATAAATGTTAAATAAACATCTCATTCATTCATTCATCTTTAATATCCATCATCAGTGTCACAGTGCATCTGGAACTTATTGTGATAACAATGGGTATAAGAAGAATTCATCTTAAATAGGACACCAGTCCTTATCAAGGAAACATGTGCAGACTTTCATTCATACTTAGGAGCAATTTATTGAATACAATAAACATTCTGGACACATGAAGGAAAATGGAAATGTTAACCTGAGCTCTTTATCAAACTGGTTGCTGTGCCAAACATATCCTTTCAGAAAAATGTAAGTCCCTTTTTTTTTTCTTTAACTGTTTGTCACTGTGTTATTAAAATGGGGAATTACTTGCTTCTGTAGCTGCTATTTTTAGCTGAGTTTGGGTCTCTGAATGAATTTGGCTTCATGTACGAAACTGCTCATTCATGTGATATTGACAACGGACAACCTTTTATGAAAAGGTCCTTATGTTCCATATGTGGAATGAAACAACCAGGGTCAGGATTCTGTGGTAGGCTGCAAATCATCATCTCTATATATGGTGAGGTCCAAGATGTTTAAATCAACATTACTGGCAATATTCTAGTAAACAATAAAATATCCCAGATTACTGGCACTCAACCAAGTATCCATTGACTAACAAAAATAAACCCCATTAGATGCCAAAAACTTAAATTAGCTCTCAGTGAATAGTTTTACCACAAGGACACAGACTCTACATGCCTTTACATGTCACGTCCTCCATAAAATATTCAGACAATCTTATCAAACATTGCTGGCTGTTCCTCTACTGATTACAGATTTCTGGTCGCTGACGACATAAATATATAAATCTACAGTAATTTTGCTCAATAGAGCGTAGTGTGATCACGGACTACCTTAATATATAATCTATAACTGATATTAATGATACTAATTCCTGTATGGCATGAAATAAACACCTTACCGTACTGCAATGGCAGATTGTATGCTTGCCAGGTTTCACTTGCCAAAGCATGCCTGGGATCTATAATGTAGATCTGGTGTACAAGGAGTAACTGATTCTTGTCGCTAAGTCTGGCATCTATGTGCAGATGTATCTATGTTTGATAGTTTATTCCATGGATGCCACAACCCTAGATAGAATTTGATCAATTGATAGAGTAAATACACTATTGCAACAGTATGTTTAATACTCTTACTGGCATATAGTATATTCAATATTTTCTTTGAAATGGTTAAATTTCTATCAGGTTGTGGTTATTAAAAGAACGACTACTTTTTAAAATAAATGTATGTTGAAAATACATATTATATAGCTATAAAACAAAAAGCAATCTTCGGGTAGCAATATGGCTGATTTATTAAAATATATTTTCCTATAGATACAAGAAAAAAATAGTATTCATAAAAATAAATAAAAAATAATTCTGAACGCATTTCAAATTGTAACTAAAACAGTCCTAGATTAATATGTTTGAATTAGAAATGTTTAGTTGCAATTTACAATGCATTCAGAATGATTTTTGAATTGAAATATTTAAATAATTCCAAATGCGTTTCAAATTGCAACTAAAACATTTCTAATTCTTAATATTGATCTAGGATGTAATTGCTCAATCTGGTCTCCTTGGAGACGGTTGCTGTGCGACGCTTCCTCCAGGAAGTAAAACTCTAGTGAGGAGGAGGAGCCACGGGAATCTTCTCCAGACGCTGCTCCAAAATAATGGAAGACTCGCTGCAAATAGGTGATAATGGATTCAACGGATTTACAAAAAGTGTAAGTTACGCTCATTTTTTAATCATTATAGAATCAGTCTACTTGAGGAAGTAAATACCATGTGCGTGTGTTTTTTTTTTATAAACAAACACAGTAGTATCCAGTTGATTAGCAAAGAAGCTTAGCTAGCCTACGGAGAAGCTAAGGTTAGTTGTGAACGCTAGGTTAGCTCACTGGCTATTTCTAGTTAACAGAGATTTGTGTTTTAACAGGTAACACTGATATATATATGTCGGGGTTTTAAATAGCACACGTTAACACGGTAAGATAGCATAACAGGTATGTGTCGAACTGAAGCGTCGGTTGCCTTAGCAACAGAAACGGGTCCGAGACCGGAAGTGATCCTCTATTTCAAATTTAACAACATATTTCGGGTAAAAGGATTTGTTTAAGGCTGTGACCCTTTCAATAGACCGCGAAAAGTGGCAGAAGGGCTCGCCAAGCTGTTGATCAGGCGTCTGAAGACGAGTCGCGTCCCGGCAGGAAGTCGTCCTCCTCCGGCATGGCAGCGCCTGGAGAGGTGAGTCTCACCTGGAGAGATTTCAATTCTGTCTCTGTCTCTGTCCATCTGCTCTCCATCTTTCATGTATCATTATGTTATATTACCTAATAATACGGTGTGTCTGCTCCTGCAACCCGTGCTCCTGCAAGGAGGAGGAGGAGGTACAGTAACACGCATGGCTTTGCTTCTACTGCTTAGTTGTGTACATTTTTCTTGTGTAATTTTATACCATGTGATAGTATAAATTGGTGTGTAACCCTTAAAAGCCATTATGTGTTTTGCTGTTTCTTTTTCTTCTTTTTAAATAAACACATATATGGCTCAGGGCTCAGGACTGTGCAGTATAGTGACGTGCTTTTTCAGCACAATCTAGGCAATATCATATATTGAAAGTTAGTTCACTTTAACCAACTACTCAAACAAGACTGAGCAAAAGAAAAGAAAAAAAAAGGTCACATGGGCAAAGAAATAGCACAGATAAACTCAGCAAAAAAAGAAACGTCCCTTTTTCAGGACTGTGTATTTGTAAAAATCCAAATAACTTTACAGATCTTCATTGTAAAGGGTTTAAACAATGTTTTCCATGCATGTTCAATTA
>JAQMYJ010040437.1:0-20418 GCA_030014305.1 Clarias laeviceps | reverse complement strand
GAATGAGATTTTAGCCATTTTCTCAATCTTCTCAAATCTGCCTCAAATATGGCTTATTACCTCTAAATTTCAGAGATAGTTCATATTTGTCTTGTGTGCAACTCATGTTTTTTGTTTCCCCACACATAAAGTATACAGGGCTTGTGAACTGTGAATTTGGGTTTTTTCATATGTTGTGTAGGATTAAACTCATCATTATTTTTAAAAATGATGATGCAAAAATGTAGAAATCACAAAATGTTCATATTATTATATATTATGTCCTTGATATGAAATGTACCGTATGTTTGCTGACAGAGAGGGTTTTCATCAAGGGGAATTGTGAGAGCTGTTGTGTACTGGTTTTTGGGCTAATAAGTAATATCTCTGTCTTATCTAAATTTAGTAAAATAAATTTTATCCTCTGGTTTTGTTGAGATAGATAACTGGGTATCATCAGCATGTCTGTCTTCTAATGAAGCATGTATATGGAGAACAGCAGAGATCCTAAAACTGACCCTTGTGGGACCCCATATTTTACTGGAATTACACCGGACAGTTCAGATCTACAAAATAGTATCAATCAGACAGATAGGATCTAAACCATTTTAATGCCTGTCCCTGAATACCTATGTAATTTTGTAAGCGATCTATGAGAATATTATGATCTATAGAGTCGAATGGAACACTAAAATAAAGTAAGACTAGTATCGAGATGCAGCCTAGGTCCGAAGATAAAAACAAATCATTCATCAAGGAAAGGTGCATATTTGAGTTGATACTAAATTTTCTAATGTTTTTTTTTTTTTTTATGAACGAAAGGTTTGAAATTGGTCTGTAATTTATTTAATTTGGGTCTAAATAAAAAAAAAAAAAAACTTAACTGCCAACTTGAAAGATTTAGCGACGTGACCTAAATCTAGTTAGAATTGAATTTAACAAGCACATTGTTGATTTAGTCAGGGAGATACGTTTGTACAGCTCTTCCTGTCCTATACCTGTAAAGCATTGAAAATCTAAATGTGGAGCTTTAGGCTGGATTGGAACACGAGATGCTGTTAGAGGTTGAATATGCATTATTTTCTTCCTGATTCTATTGATTTTTTCATTAAAGAAATTCATAAAGTCTCCACTACTAAACTGTGATGAGATACTCTCTGCAGAAATCTTAGGGTTTGTTAGTCTTACCACTGTGCTAAATAAGAACTTGGGATTGTTTTGGTTTCTTGCTATCAGTCGACTCAAATGCCCGGCCCTAGCAGCTTTTAGAGTCTGTCTGTATCAGGAAATACTGTCTTTATACGCAATTCTTAAAACTTCTAATTTAGCTTTTTTATTTACGGGTTGCTCTCTTGGCATGTGTATGACTAGTGAACCATCATGCAGGTGTTTTTTCTCTGACCTTTTTTAATCTGATAGGAGCAACAGTGTCTATGCTGTTAGTTTAATTTATCTACCGTAGATCGTCTGCATTTAGGGGTCTAGTAATGTGTTGATACAAATCCGGCAGATTACTTTTGAATCTGTCGGATTAATGTTTCTACTAAATAGATAACTTGGGGAGACACAGCTAATCTGCTTTACAGATAGAGTATATACTAAGAGGTGATGATCTTTTATATCATCACTTTAAGGTAGATTCTCTATATAAGTGACATCTATACCATGGGATATAATTAAATCTGATTAAAATGATAAGTTGGTCTATTTATGTTTTGTTTAACCCCAAAGGATTTTAGCAAATCCATAAATGCGAGTCCTAAAGCATCATTAGCATCGTCTACATGAATATTAAAGTCTCCTATTATCTATACACGGTGGCCAGGGCAAAATATAGCAGGGATTTATTATGGAAGTCAGTGAGTGCAACATTAATGATAAGCACTTCGAATGAGTTAAACCTGGGCCTTGTTTTCTGGGTAATAATAAAAAAAAAAATTTGAAGACAATTTTCCTCCACAACCAGTTTGGTTATAGAAATATCCTGACGGAGTAGACATATTCCGACCAATATATTCATTTGGTCTAAGCCAGGTTTCGGTAATTCAAAGCTCAATACTACACAATGGCAGATTAGAGAAAAATGCGTCTTGAGTCTACTTTTAAACTGTGAAACTGTGTCTGAGCCCTGAACACTGTCTGGAAGGCTATTCCAAAGCTTTCGAGCTAAATATAAAAATGCCCCGCCCCCTTTTGTAGATTTTGATATTCTGGGAACTACCAGAACTCCGGTGTTTTGTGATCTTAAGGAACGTGGTGGATTGTAGCGTAGCAGAAGACTGGTTAGGTATGTGGGAGCTAAACCATTTAAAGCCTTGTACGTAAGTGATACTATTTTGTTATTAATTCTAAACTGAATAGGTAGCAAATGCAGGGATGATAATATTGGGCTAATAAGTAATATCTCTGTTTATTACTGAGATAATAGACACAATCCCTATTTTATGGATCTAGTGAGAACCCTGACGGCTGCATTTTGGACTAACTGAAGCTTGTTGATTGAGGATGCTGGACAACCATCTAGTAATGCATTATAATAGTTCAGTCTGGAGGTCATGAATGCATGAACTAGCTTTTCTGCATCATGCTTATACAACCGCCCTTGACCTTAAAAATAAAAGATTATTAATAGGAAATACATAAGAATAAAAAGAAATACGATAGAAAATAAATTTAGCTAGGATTATAAGAAAAATATAAGAAAACGTAGCTGTAAAAATATGGAAAAAAGTTTCTGTACAATATAGAAAATATAGAAATATAGAAATTTTTGTGAAATATAAAAATAAAAAATGGCTAGGGGGTGTGCAAATATGCATGAAAGTGTCTTATTTAAAGTGACTTAAATATAAATATGTAAGTGTGCAGGTGCCCATAAGTGTCCATGAATGTCCAGAATGAGTGCAAAAAGACAATGTCATAATTGTGAATGGTTTAGTCCTGTGTGGTGTTATGGTTGAGAGACCTTATCGCCTTCAGGAAGAAGCATGTGCAAACAATCTCAACACTTTCTTTAATGGATTTGATGTCCCTACTGTATGTCTCACACTTCCCCCGGCTTCAGAGTCATTATTACTGTTTTTAATTCCTGGAATGGAAGAAATTAAGATTTTTCTTATCATAACATACAGTAAATTGTAATGTTTTTAATCAATCTATGCACAATAATTTTCTTTGGAATTTTTTATAAAATATAAAAATTTTATTTGTGTTTTCCATTTGTAAAATATGAAAAAAAAAATTCCCGGGTTGTGTATACAGTGAATAAAAACAATACAAGGCATGTAATGATGAGGAAACTTTCCATCTCTTCCATTCCAGCGATTAAAAAATGGTAACAATGTAAATTTTAGAAAAAAAAAAATTTCAGCAGAGCCTCTGAATAATCTGAATAATCCACGACTTTTCATGAATATGTAAAACCTGTTGACACAGGATTGACAGGATTATTTTTTATAGTCTAAATAAAAATGCTTTTCTAAACGTGGGCTATTGTTATCTACTTACAATATTTGTTAATTTAATTTAAATGAGGTTTGGGCTCCGGGATGTTGAGCATTGTGATCTTCCACTTTAACTTCCTGCGTAGTCTAATCAGCGCATAAAGTTTTCCAGAGCGCACCGGCAGAAGTAGACTAATGATTATGAACGCGTCAGGAAAAACAGCAAGGAGACTGAATGACTATTTCAATAATTCATTGATTAATTAGTGATTTCTTTGGTTTCGGCTGTGATGAAGGTGATCATGTCATCTCGTCGTCTCCACATACAAATTCATCTAAAATTTGTTTATATAAAAGCAGACATTTTGCTTTCTATAAGTATATATTTTTTCACGTCTGTGAGGTGAGTATACACAAAGTTTCGGTTCATTTTCAAGTTCATCCAAATAATACAGAATAGCGCACCCTGTTTGTTTTCATCATTTTACAAAATCAGAACGTTTTTGCATCATTGTGAGTGCACTTGAATAAAAGTAGAGTCTTATAAAGACTGTGTTCTTATATATTTTTATTATATAGTTATTGCCCATTAATCTGGCAAACCTTTTCTGATACACACCCAGAGTCAGTTTTCTGGCTATATGCTAGTGTTACACATGATATAATCTAAAGGCTATATATAAAGGTATACATTTACTTTGCTTAAATTCGATGCAAATAAGAAACGCCTATATTTAATTTAAATTCTAAATCTGTACTGTACTTTTAGTACTGTGATTATAAATTCGTTTAATGTTTCACTTGTGCTTCATAAGGTTTGGCTAGCGGTGGTACAGCGCAACGGGGGTCATTATTTATTAAAGAAAATTATGATGATCATAACAGCCTACTGCATTTCATCCTTATAGTAATGCAAAAACACAAGCGGGGCTGAATGACATCCACATCTGCTGACGCAGTAGAACGTCCTGACAATGTTTTAATTTTATGGTCATTTAGTTTCATTTATTTCAGTTAATAAATCTACTACAAATTTAAAGAACACAAAATATAAAATGATACCAAACCCTACACGCGTAGCTCTTCAATCAGCCTTTCATGGGAGTAGAGGACGTCATAATACACCTGCTCCATCGAACCTACTCTCACCTCCACAAGCCTGGAACCACCATAAGGATATTGTTCTTTGACTTCTCCAGCCATCCAACCAGCAATAGTGGGGGAGCAACTAATGAACAGAAACATTGACATCCGCTTGGTTTCCACAGGACGCCACATCTTTTCTCCCAATGGCCATAAAACTATACAACCCTTCTCTGTAACTCATACACTATGTGGAGATTCACTAACAGTAACAGTAACACAATAGGACAATAATACTTACCTGTATTAATAATATGATAATTGCAATATTACAGCTCAATAAAATATGTAATACAGTATTACATATAATAATTCAATCTTACATATATAGATTATTGTGCAATATTTACAAATGCTCTTGGGTCATATTTAGTGTGCAATAATTGCATAATGGCATATTTAGTGTATTCATTTAAAGTATTCTAAAGTTTAGTGTGCAATATGGTACTTACTGTTTTAGGACTCTTTTTATTTTATTAAAAAAAAATTTTTGTAGTCATTTATTACTTTTCCTTTCTACTCCATCACCAGTGTGGCTTTCATCTAATGTGAGAAGGACTTCTTATAAATTTCTTGTATAAATGCTCTGATAAATAATTTGTAATAAATTAATTTATGTTCAGCTCAATAAAAGAGGCCTGTTGTCCTTTCCTGTGTTTATTTGGTGAGAATTAGTGTACCTTGTAATGGTTACTCACCACATAGTGATGAGTGTGATCCAGAGACAATACAGTCAGAATGCCAGAAATGAGAAACAAACAAAAAATAAATACTATATGTTCTTGAAGTGTTAATTAAAAATAACAACATGGAATATGATTAGTAATCAAGCCAACATACACTAATAGATCCTCGTGCTACTTCCGCGTTTGGGTTCACCATCCACGCTACACGGGCTAACTGCTAAGTCTTCTGTTTCACCTCTGGTTAGTTTGTGACAGAATGACTAAACCAACATCTTCAGTGAACCCAGCGGATTACGGTCACCTCTGCGATGTGGTAAACAGGCTGATCGGGCAGCTGAGCAGCGAGGTCGCGGCTCATCGCAGCAGCGTCCAAGACGTCGCAGCCTTGTGCCGCGAGGTGGCGGAGCTGCGGCGGGAGAACACAGCTCTCCGCGAAGCGGCGCCTCTTCCGGTTAGCTTGCCGCCCGTCGCAGCGGCTGCTGCGCCTCAACCTTTATCTCCTCCTGATGTTTACCTGCCACTTTCTGGATAAATGGGATGGCACATATGGGAAGTGAAGTGTTTATCTAACCGCACTGGATCTCGTGTTTGAGTTCAATTCCACCAGGTATTCCACGGACCGGCTGCGCATCGCCCTTCTCGTCTCCTTGCTATCCGGGCAGGCAGCTGAGTGGGCCATGGCGGTTCTGCGCTCAGATTCGCACACAGCGCATTCCTACAATGAATTCACCCACCAACTGAAGCTCACTTTTGAACACCCTGCCGGCGAGGTGGAGACCGAAACAAAACTGTATCACCTGCGGCAGGGAGGGTCATCCGTCTCATCACCTTCCATCATTCTCGGACATCCCTGGCTGATTCAACACGATCCACTCATCTCCTGGATGGAGAACCGGATCCTCCAGTGGGGCGCGACCTGCACCGACCTCTGCCTACAGGCTTTGGCTGGGATGTGCTCTAGGGAGTCCCAGGCCCCCAACATCGACATCAACGCCATCCCCGCCGCCACCCGGGACCTGGCTGCGGTGTTCTGTAAAAGACGAGCCACGCATCTCCCTCCTCACTGACCTTACGTGAGTGAATGAGTGTTTTAGTTTTACCAATACAATTTTGAAGACAAAGGTCTTTATTCTCATTTTTCTCATTTTTTTTTTATAATCTAACCCTGCTTTAAACATCTCCACAACTTTATCCCTGAACTGTCTGGTGTGTTCCTTGGGCTTCATGATGCTGTTTGTTCACTAATGTTCTCTAACAAACCTCTGAGCGCTTCACAAAACAGTTGTATTTATACTCGATTTACTAAACACGTGACTTCTGAAGGCAATTGGTTCCACTGGATTTTAGTTAGGTGTATTAGAGTAAAGGGAGTTGAATACAAATGCATGAAACATTTATCAATTTTTTATTTGCAAAAAAAAAAATAATAATTAAATATTTTTTTCCTTCTACTTGTCACACCTGTGCCACCACAGTCCTGGGGAATAAGATCTGGTTCTCTTCTGGTTTGTCTCCCCCTAGTGTGTCTACGTCGGTATGTCTCCCAGTAATAGATTGTTTTCACCTGTGTCTCTCCCCTGTGTGTCACTATTTAAACCAGCCGAACCCGTAGTATTTTGTCCGTTCACTGTTGTCATCACGTTTGTCCATGTGCCACGTTAAACACTGTGTTCTCTTATTTCCTCCTCAGGACTGAACAGAGTCTGCAGGGTCAGGGTAAGGCTAGTTACTGAAGGCTGATCTATACCAAGGTCAATACTAAGACTTAAGCCACTCGTGTGTGAAACTCTCGTGACTTTTGTTGTGTTCTACGAATAATCTTCTGTATTTGTTCAAGGCCCGCCTGCAGATCCAGCCTGAGGAGGCCGCGTTCTGTGTTTTTTTTTCTTTCTCTATTTTCTTTGTTATTGATTGATTGAATGACTTTCAAATAAGAAAAATAAAAGAGAAAACGAGTGCTTCACAAAATAACCTGCATTTGCGTCCACTTCCTACAACACAGAACATGACACTACTTTACAATTATGGACCTCTTTGTGTTGGTCTATCACATAAAATATCAATAAAATTAATTTATGTTAGTGGTTGTAACGTGACAAAATGTGAAAAAGTTCATCAGGTGTGAATATGTTTGCAAGGCACGGCACTAAAGAGAAAAAGTGTTTAAGAGAACATAAATTTATCAGATGTCAAATATTGGTACGTGGTGGGGTATGGAGAGCCTCACCACGAGATGTTTATAAGAGCCCTGACACAGGGCTTCAGAGGGGGTGAATGAAATGGGAGTTGTGAATAGTATAGTGAATGAATAGGGAGTCTCCCCTATGGACAAGGACTCCATGCTTCACCTGTGTCAAGCGATCACCCCACGCCGTTCCTCCTCGTTTCCCCGGCCTCCGTGTTCTGCTACTGTCTCCACTGTGTCTTTATGATCATCTGTCCACCAGCTCCAACACCATATCAGATAAGACTCTCCGGTTCACTCTCCTTATCCACATCTCATCCAAAACAGTTTACTACTCATTGTAAATAAAAGTGCCCATTCAGGTTTTCTATATTCCTCTCTGTGGAGTCTGTCATGCCGTAACAGTTGTTGGCCGATCTTTCAAATCACCGATGGTGCATGAATGTTTATATTGCCATCTCAGGAAGTTTTTCCTTGCCACTGTCGCTGTTGACCTTGGCTTGCTCGTCAGGGACAACCTTATCATTTGGATTCATAAACATTTACATTTCATACAAACATCCATAATTTCTTTTGATTATGTTGAGCTGCTTTGCGACAATGACAATTGTTAAAAGCGCTATACAAATAAAATTAAATTGAATTATATCACCTGTGGGTTGCCAGATGTTGGGGGGTCTGGCCTATAATTCCCTCCTAAAGGTTGGACTACTGCCATGAAGTCACAAGTCATTACAACCAACTATCACTTAGTTACATTGGCTTAAATAGCTGCATAGATATAAAATTAGTCAACACCTTCTAGCTACTGTAGAAGGCATTTTTTTTTTATTATGGATGTAGTGTGGCAATTTAGAAAAAAAAAGTGTGGGACATAATATAATCCTTTTTTGTTAAATTATCTTTACTTTTCCATTTCGCTGTATGCTGGAGGACTTTCAACAGCCATGTTCATGGGAACAGTGGTGCTTGTGCTGATCCCCTGTAAAACAAAGCAGATCCATGAGTATAAATCAAGTGGTGACACCTTAAGGACTTCAGTGAAAGTCTTATATTTCTCTAAATTATCTTTACAATTATTGTGAAATATACTGTACCAACATTCCTAACACCTCAACCTGTTTTCTGATGCAATTAAAACTAATTAAGTAGCCAATCAGATTTTGGTGTATCATAGGTGTGGATTTTTGGAGTCAAGGATTATGCATGCTCGGGTCATTGCCCTTTTTATTCAGAAGAAAAGAAAGTTAAGGATCCAAGTGCAGTGAAAGTGTTTATAATTTCTGAAAAGAGCTCCGCGGTGAGAACGTGGTAGTGCAGTACCGGCGTGCATATGTATAGCTCGTGCAGCAATAATAATCAATGAACTCCGAGAATGCGGAAGTGCTGTGAGGAGCGCTCGCTGTTTTTGTGAATGGGCTCTGTGGCGGGAATGCGGAAGTGTGGAGTTAGCATGGAGCAGCTCGCGGTCGAGGATCAGGCGGAGGTCTGAACTGGAGAAAAGAGGAAGGTTCGTGATCCAAACTCGTGGTCGTAAAAACAAATCCAATGGTCGGCGACAGTAATCCGAGAAGGCAGGAAATCCGTAACGTGAGACGAAGTAGAGCTCGTGGAAAAACAGAGCGTGGTCGAGATCCGTAAGGTCAAAGCAGAATGAAAAACTGGAATACTGGGCATGGATAGCACACAATAATCTGGCAGAGAGCTGATGTCTGATGGCGTGTTAAATAGAGAGTTGTGATGATCTGGGATTGAGAACAGGTGTGTTTGGAGCGATGAACAGGTGATCATGACCTAGCTTGAGATGCGGGCGGGACCTGGCGTGCCGTGACAGTATACAGCTCTGCTAAGCTTCTTCTTCTTCTTGGTAATCTGTTTTCTTGTTGTTTATTGGATTAAACTACTGTGTTACAGTTTTTTTTATTGGGTTCTGTAAGGTGCATTTTAAATTGTCGTGTTTTTGGGTGTCCTCTGAAAATTTATTTTTATTATTATTATATTGTTCCTATATTTATTTTTATTAAAATCAGACCTG
Organism: Clarias laeviceps; assembly: GCA_030014305.1. Classification (NCBI taxonomy): domain Eukaryota; kingdom Metazoa; phylum Chordata; class Actinopteri; order Siluriformes; family Clariidae; genus Clarias; species Clarias laeviceps. Next base: position 10,947 of record JAQMYJ010040437.1, on the reverse strand, counting down.
TAGTGCTGTTTGTTGATACCACAGTGATCACACTGATTGCACACATAAACCTATAATGCTTAATGACTGCCAGTTTAGGTTGAATTTCACAGTAGCCTGAACTCTAAGACTTAAACTCTTAGATTTTTAAGAACTAAAAATGTAGCCCTAGCTTCTGGGTAAATGTGATTTCTGACTCTTACTGGGTGCCCATGATGAGTTGGGAAGGTATTGTCCACAGGAACATATCCCTCAGGATTTGGAACCATGTTGATGATGTTCAGCTGTATAACACACACATACACACACACACACAAAGGTTACACAAGAGCAAAATACAGTACATAGAACTTGTGCAAATAATACTATTTTCCAATAAATGGGTAAATATCAGTGTCAAATATATTTTTCTTGGGTAGAGTACCACCCACTGTGGATGTTATTTTTACTTTTGGCCAATGTATGACTTGTAACACAAACAGTCATTTTATTATTATTATTATTGTTATTATTGTTAGTAGTTATTTTTATTTTGAAGGAGCTATTAGTTGTGGAACTAAAACTTAAAATGTAAATTTGAAAAAAAAAAATCCTAGATGTGATATTGTGCTTTATGATAACATTATGGTTAACATCAGGTTTCTCTTACTCGATGAGCCTGATGAGCTGGGACGGAATTGTCCAGAGCAACACATCCATCAGGATTTGCAACCACATTGATGATGTTCAGCTGTATGACAGATTCAACAAATCAAAGGTTACACAGATACACAAACATGTTCATAAGATATTAATTTCTAACAAAAAGGTAAATGACGTTACAGTTATTACGTACTGTGGATGTTATTTTTAGTTTTAAATAATGGATGCTGTCGCAAGCTAATATACTGCTAATACAATCCATGTGTGGAAAAGATTAATCTTGATCCCAAAACCACTTTTTCATGTGCAGGTCGTCAGCTGACGTAATTTTATTGCCACATAATGTTCCTGAGCCTAAACCTTAAGTAACTGAAGCAACTCCAGATCATAACACTGCCTCCAAAGGTATGTACAGAGGACACAATGGGTGCATCATATGCATCGTACGTATGTGCTTCCCTTCTTCTTCTCTGGATCTGGATTCATTAGACCGCTTGACTATTTTACAGTATATTGATCCAATCTTTATGGTCACTCTAAGGTCAACTAGAAACCATTTTTTTTCCTGATCTCACTAACTCGTACAGTAGTTTTCTTATGGACACACAGCTGTTTAGTCCCAATCCTGTGAGTTCTCATCACATTGTATAAGTATGGAAATACATTTTATTTCATTATTAAACAAAACTGTCCATTTTTAATGATTCAACTTCAAAATGTGTTTAAGTGATCTCTATTCATATTCCAGGTTTTAATGATGAGTTTGAAAGTTCTTAACCCAATTTCAGTCATTTTATTGTTTTCTTTGCTTCATGCAGGCAAATAATTTGACCCTTCTGAAATGGCGACTTGTCTTTAGACATTGTTAGTTTGGCAGATAACTTGGGACATCTCAAGAGTAGGGAGTTCTTTTCTGTAATGTGGAGATGTAAATCTATGTCCATTGTTTTAGATTTCTTCATATTATTATTGCTTTATAAAACATCTGTTACTGCCCCGCTGTTCTAAAAACTGTTTCTGGAAGGAACAATGACTATTGTTGAAAAAGAACTGAGACAGAGACAAACAAGCAACGAACTAGTTTAAAATCACCCTTGGATTCTTATGTCAGTCTTAAGAAAAATAAACAAACTATTTCTTTTTAACAGAAAACATTGAGAAGTATGTAGCACAATAAATCTGGGATAAAGTTCATATTGCATATCTATTATTTTCTTGTTAATACTTACATTAGGTTTATTTGAACATGTGGCTTTACAGGCAAAAGCTGAGATGCTGATGGAGATGGTGAACTGGAGCAGGGAAAAAAACAGCAAAATGCCAATAATACCGCTGGAGGAGTCCTGAAATTAAGATCCAAGTCATAAAATTAAAAGTCTTATACACGTTTGCTTATGGAGTCATGTTTATTTTTCTCATGTTTAAGATAAATCTATTAAAAATGCAATATGTTTACCGAGTAGTTACTGTAACTCCTGAATCCATAACTGTAGCGGTTCTGCTGCGGAATCAAATCCATGAAAAGTATAATGATGCTGATAACTGTAAATATTGCACTAAGAATATTCAGTACCATAGCACCCTTCACCTGGGAAGAAATAAAAAAATGGTAACATGATAAATTAAAAGGAAGCTTCAAGAGTCAACTCTAACCTTTATCTTAAACATGAATATTTATATTTTTACTCATTGTTATTTCAGTAAAGAGTCAGTAAAAATGGATATTAATCACAATTTGTGACCGTTTCTTAAAAGTAGTTTTATCCAGTACGTCCTGTTTCTCTGAACACTGTATACAGTCACATAAAAAATTACAAGAAAAAACATAGAATTTATGGATCAAATGTATTATTCATTTCTTCAGAGAAGTTGAAAAATATTTAAGAAAATATAAAACGAAACACAAGCAGACCATTTGTGTTTACGTACCACACAGGGTTTGAGCCTGTTGCTCCCTGAAACAGACAGAGAACCAGCAATGATGTGCTAAAAGTAAGGGGGGGGGGGGAATAGTATTTTTTATTATATAATTATATTGTACTCACATTAATTATTGAATTATTATGATTATGTTTAAATCAATAATTCCTAGGAACACTTACGAGCAACGAGACCCAGAATATGAAGTTGTAAAGCCTGAAGATGGGGTAAGTGTTGCTTACAATGCCAAGCAAAAACATCCAGAAGCCATTTATTATTTGGACGGCCTTTTAGGGGAAAAAAAAAAGCAACACAAATAAATCAAAGCCTTTAAAAAAGGTTTTTTTTTTTCTCAGGTTGTCCCCTAAGATTGCAAAACTCCGGACTTCTGGTAGTTCCCAGAATATTAAAATCTACAAAAGGGGGTAGAGCGTTTTCATATTTAGCTTTTAGTGTTTAGTGTTCAGACAGTTTAAAAGTAGACTTAATACACATCTCTTTAATCTGGCATCTGCATAATTAAGTCCATAACCTCATATTCCAGTCCATCTAAATACAGACTCCTATCTAGTGCTGCTAATATCCTCAACGGCATCTACGCTAATTCTTTTCCACCTGTTCTTCCTTTCTCTACCATCCCGAGGCGTCTGGAGATTGTGCAGCTCCAGTAGACAAAGACCAACCCTGCGAGGATCTTGAGGCATCCAGAGAAGGACCAGCTCCATCTGGATTCTGCTTGATGATGGGTTGGAGCTACACATGCTGCTCCTGAGCTGCACCTGCTGACTCGTCCCTGCTGAACTGGACGCCATGATAACTTGGACAACTTCTGTTATATTGAACTTCCAGCAACCTAACACACATGATGTCGTTATATAATTCCTGTTATCCGTTATCACCCAAATGAGGATGGGTTCCCTGTTGGGTTCCTTGCCACTGTCGCCGACACGCTCGGCTTGCTCATCAGAGACAATCTCATTATTAACTAAACACATGTTTTCTCACTCATACACACTTCCATAAATTTTCTTTTCATTTTCTGAAGCTGCTTTGAGACAATGACTATTGTTAAAAGCGCTATATAAATAAAATCGAATTGAACTGACTTTGTAATATTGCAATATTATTTTCATAATTAATGTTTATGAAACATATGGTGTTAGTTTGTTTTAATAGATTTTATTTCATGTGTTTACATTATTTTTACCCTGCACAATAAAATGGCTATTTATTTATATTCAATATTTCATAGATTATATGAACGAATGTTTATCTATTAATGTAAGGCATTATAATATTGTAAGGTTGAATAATCTAATGAGAAGATTTCTGTGCCCTGAGAATAGATGTTCAGGACACAGAACCTAACCAAGTGCTTTAAAAGTGCTCTCTTTGCTGAGATTAAACAAGGATCATCACACATCATGCCTGCGTGTGTGTGTGTATGTGTGTTTATCTCTCCCAGTCAATCGGACATGGACAGTTAAGTGTATCAAGATGTGGTGGACACAACAAACAATAACTCTTCTTCTCCTAATTCACCTTAAAACTTATTTCGGAGACTTAAACTTTCGGAGATTTTCTCATAAACCTAACAATTTGTGGGCTCAGTCCGGTCTAAAAAAAAAAAATAATAATAAAAATAAATAAATAAATACATCAGTTAAAAATAACGTTTAATTCACGTTATATTTTCGAAATAAGTCTTGTTCACCTTAATTAATTCCAATCGTGTTGTCTAAGAAGTTGTTGTTCATATAGCTTATAAAGATTTTATAGATTTTACCTTATATAACATAAAAATGAACACTGTTATGAACTGATTGCATTGTTGCTTTTTAAGTGGCTTTTACATGACCAGCGGTTGCTTCTTTGTTTTCTATGTGATCTAACTTACTTACTTTTCAGACATTCAGAAGCAGAGTGAGTTGCAATAGTGCAGTCTTTAAATAACAAGGAACTGAACAAGCACCTGAGTAGCCTGTGTGGAAGAAATGGGCGAATTCTTCTGATGTTGTAAAAAAAAAAAAGGAACCGCCAAGAGCGAGTGAGGTTAGCAATGTCTGGGGAAAATGACAGTTGATTAATAATAAACAAATAAATAACTTACTCCCAGTGCTTTGGGTTCTCCTTTCAGAAATTTCTGCAGTGGGCTTGGCGTCTCATGTGTGTTTTGTTCTGTTGATGTGGGAATGACCTGAGTGACGATGGTGTAGCCACTTCGTACATTAGTGAGAGGTATAGAAGCGCTGGCCATCTTTGAAGCTCCTCTTGGTTTTAGTCTGTGAACAAAGAACATCTTTCATTATTAGCATGGATTTATGAGGTGAGAAGAACAGAGTATAAATGATGCCCAAATGTGTCTTATCAGCTCTAATTTCGGCCATGGACTCTGTTTCCCAGAATCCTTTTAGCCATCACACCATGGCATCACAACATGTTTGATCTGTTTTGATTCCCTGATCACCTGATTACACCTGGGGTCCGTTCTTCGTACGTCGCTAACTCAGTGAGCTGGATTTGATTGTTGTGGATTTGTCCTGATCTTGGATTGTTTCGTTCTTCGATGCGCTTCTCCCATTTGCTGTCATAGCAACATATCCGTAAGCTTAAACCTGCTCGAGAGGTTTTTAAAACAGGATTTAGGCCGCGTTTCTGCCGGGTTATGATTGGTTGAAATGTCGAGGTCTCATCTGATTGGTTAAAGAGCACGACTGACGCAGACTGATATACAGTGGTTACTCATGCGGTATTCTGGTTTTACCGCCACGCCTCACGGTGGCGATATTTGGGTTTGTGTGTTTGCTGGCTTCTACCGCTGATTGGCGCTATATAACTATAGACTGACGCCTCGGGCATCAGTTCATTCTCTCAAGGATATATATATATATATATGGCCCCCTGCAATGGATTGCCCCCCCCCACCTAATCGCTAGCAAATATTATATTAGAACATACATTTATAGGTTTATTTTTATGAAATATTACTATTATAATAAACCCTAGGCACAAGACAGCCGTCAAGACCGTTAATACAAATACTTGTATAATGTTTATTTTGTAACACATTTATTTTTCAGGGGTTTGTCATGAATATGCAAATCAAGGCCGGCTCTACGGGGGAGGCAAGAGGGGGCAGCACCCCCTCAAATAAACGTCTTGCCCCCTCAAATTAAAATTTTTAAATGTTGTGAAAGCACATGTTAATATACTCACAAAATGAATATATTACAAGTTGATAAAATGATCTGCGGTAGCGGAAAAATCTGCTGAAAAAGGGACACTACATATTCATTCACAGGCTGCAGCGCACGCACACACACACACACACACACACACACACACACTCCTCCCCTGAGCCCTCGGTAAACATCTAATCACCGTCCGTATGCAAATGAGTCAAGATGTAGCCTAATGTAGTGTCGTGTCGGAGTTCAGCGGTCAGTGGAAAGACTTTGAAGAAGCTGCAGCGTTTTTTCAGTTACAACAAGCACAGCGATGAGTCCACGCCCGCTGAATTTGACAGACTGAAGACAAATTACCGTTGTCTGACAGACCCCTACGTAAAGCCCCGCCCACACTGTAGTTCATGGATGAATTTGTGAAAGTTTTTCCTAAGGGAAATAGGAGACTGTTGTTGTAGAGTGGATTGGAGAGAAGAGAGCTGTTCATTTACTTTAAAAAAATAACAAATATATAATATGATCTGTTCTATAGCCCATCTGTTTTAACTTAGTTTTTTTTTTTATTATTCATAAGACACCTTTCAGTTTTGTAAAAATTCTAGTTATACAGTAGTGTGTTAAGTCTTACTTTAGGTTGAACGTTTTTGAGAATTTGACCATCCAGTTTAGATAAATATTATGTCGTCGATTTGATAAAATCTGGATTAAGGATATTTTATTTTATTTTGTTTTATTTATTGAATTATTATTTTTTAGTTTCACCCCTGAGGGATTGCCACCTTATTGTGGTCAGGGGGGTTTGCGTGCCTCAGTGACCTTAAGAGCTACAGTATACCAGCAGGAGCTCAGTCTTCAAGTGGGACACCCAAGTTGGACAGGTCTGAAGGTAGAGGCCTGACAAAGTGTAATCCACGTCTCCAGGCATTGGACGCATGTAACAACACAATTCAGCAAGAACAATACTGTTACTATAAGCACAGGGGGGAAAAACAGTGCTCGAACATGATGTGTACACATGATGCCCCCTTCACATTTCTGACTGCCCCCCATATGTGCCTGTCTAGAACCGGCCCTAATGCAAATAAATATTTATATATAATACAAATAAATATTTTTTATAATGAAAAATTGGACGAAACTAATTTTATTATAAAATAAACAATATAAAAGTATACATGTTGTATTTGAATAAAAATATTTCTATTTTTTCATATACAAAATATTTATTTTCATATTGCTTATTTTATTTTATTGTCTCATGTAATTTGTAAGTTGTAAACCATTAACCTATGAATTTATGTTCTAATATAATATTTGATAGCGATTATGTTGGGGGGAGCAATCCATGGCAGGGGGGCATTTCAACGGATAACACGTGTTACAAAAAAAAATTGAGCCGCTCTTTTGTCATCTCGTCAACCAATCGAAGGGGTTGTGATCAGTGTTTCTACTGTCGATGCGTATCACCTTTTAAACCAACGCATAAACGCGCAATAATCCTAGACAACTCAATCCAGCTATACTAGTCATCAACAACAGGTGAGCTCGACGAACCAACTTAGCCACATCGTAATTAGCACGATGATCTCATCTTAGCTGTGTCAATTCATCTCGGATGTGTCAAGCGACGTACGAAGAACGGACCCCTGAGCTCAGTCAGCTCACACACATAAATATCTTTGATGCAGAGACATGCATGCTCCATCAGGATTCAGCCTGAGTTTTTGTTGTTGTGGTTTTCATAAAGTATAATAGACAGACTTCTATTGATTTGAAAAGCAAATTTAAACGACTGCATTTTAAAGTTTAAAAAACTTTAAAGACCATTTTAAACTTTAAAAAAGGATTAGAATTATGTAGCAAGTTGTTGATTTTGATCTGAGCATATGTTTGATTCTTTCACTTTTAAAAAAGTAAAATTTTGACATTTTACCCATATTTCCCCACTTTTTCCAGTACTTTTTCCACCCCTAATAATATTACTGTCTATTTACAACCTTTAAATGCTACACAATGGTTTAAAAACCAAAATATAAAACGGTACAAAGGAACATTATTTTTAAATAGAAAAACTTAAAGGCTAAAACACTAGATCATAAAAAAAAAAAAACTTTTTTAAAAGGTATTTTACCTCCTGTCCTTTTAGCAGTGCAGTCTGTGAGTCTCTCTCTCTGTCTATTGCGGATAGATTGTATTTCAGAATGAAACGTAAACATCCCACTGAGGTGGATGGAATTTTTCAAGGCAGGACAAGACAAAAAGAATAATGAAAAAAATACCCTGAAACTGTAGTCCAACTGGGTGAATATAATCTGCGCTGTTTAGAATGCTCTGACTTCCTGCTCTGACTTGTGCATTAGTCATTACCTCACCTGCACCTCCCCCCACTTTGTTCTGCTTCACAATGGTACTGTACACACCCACACACTACCTTCGCTATGCAGTGGAACACTTAAGGTGTGTTCCAATCGGCCTGAAGTGCCCTGCGAAGTATACTTCAGGGTATTCAGGGTGTTCAGCCATGTTAAGTGTGATTCCAACCTGCAGGGAGCGAAAATGTTCAGGTCAAAGGGAACTGCGAATAGTGTAGGGAACGAGTGAACAACAGGTCTTCACTTTACCGGAAAAAAACAATTAAAAATTAAGAGTAAGAATAAAAATGTCATTGCATCTCACTGGGGTTCTAAAAACAATTTATATATTTATTATCCTTATCATTGATGATGACATCATATTAAAAGGACACAAAATTTTAATTAATTTAATCAAGAAATTCTAAATCGTATTATATAGCCTAGTAATCTGTAATGAAAAACCTCTGTACATCTTTAATTGATTATTATTATTATTATTATTATTAATCAATAATGTTTTACAAGTTGAACATGTTTCAATAGTATGTTTTATAATTGTATCATTTTTGTTTCAATAAATATGCATTTTACTGAGAAATCACATAAAGCATTTATGCACTTTATTACATTGACATAAAAACGTCCGACTATCACAAAGCACTGACAACGAAAACATTTTCCAAGACATCCTTTAAAGAGTCCATTATTGTTCCTGTCCCCCCCAAAGAAAACCATCCTGCTTCCCACAATGACTACCGCCCTGTAACCTGGACCTCAGAAGTGATGAAGTGCTTTAAAAGACTACTCTCTCTACCTGGCACACTGGATCTATTACAGGTTGCTTACTGTCCAAACTGATCGACAAATCTTTCCATTTCACACCTTCTTTACTCAACACTGACTCACTTAGACACTAGGTAGGAGAGTTATGTTAAAATGCTGTTTGCTGACTACACTTCAGTGTTTCATACTATAAATCCCTCCACACTACTAGGACTCGGCCCACACCGCCCCACACCGCACTTGGGACTCGGCCCACCCTTGTGTCACAGGAACTCTAACTTCCTGACTGGCAGACCACAGGCAATAAGGAATACTGCTAATTAACTGAATAATTTATTAAGCAAGAATGGGCTGCCAATCAGGATGTGGTGCAGAAATTGATTGACATTCAGACTTTGTGAAAATTGACATTTGTGTTGTTCTCAAAATCTTTGACTACAACTGCATACATTTTATATGGTTTTATTGTAATTTGTATATTTGTAAATATTTGTACAAATTGTAGATTTGTACATTTATCCCAAATTTTTACAATGTACATTATATTGTTTATACATTTACACATTGTTGTATATTTTGTATTCAATTCAATTCAATTTTATTTGTATAGCACTTTTAACAATTGATATTGTCGCAAAGCAGCTTTACACAATCAAAAGAATTATTTAAGTTTGTATGAAATGTGAATGTGTATGAATCAAAATGATAAGATTGTCCCTGATGAGCAAGCCGAAGACGTTGGCGACAGTGGCCAGGAAAAACTCCCAGATATGCAGTGTTGGGTGTAACGCGTTAGAGGACTTGGATAACATTTTTGATGTAACGAGTAATGTAACGCGTTAGGTTTGCTATTTCAGTACTCAGTTATTTAGTTACATTTTCAAAAATGTAATCCGTTATTCACACAATTTATGTAATCCGTGAGCCGGACAGCAGTCATTCGCAATCCGTTAGCGTGTGTGAAATCGTCCTACAAGTCCCGCCCCCGATAACCCGCTCCCTTCTGCTGTCATACCCCTATCTCACCTATGTGGTTTGACTCGTGGTGAGAAGCGGTGTTAGGCACCATGAGCCGCCACTAGTGACAGCCCGACGTTACGCGAAGTTCTGCAAGGTCCGCGAGGACCAGCACGTGGAAAGATGGAAATGTAATCGCAGCACCAAAACTCGCAGTGAATCATGATGAACCGTATTTACGGCCCCCGTGCGAAACTGCGTAGGTGAGATAGTGGTATTAGTAGTTAACAGATTATGGGCCAAACTTCACTGAGTGATGATGGTAGAATATTTATAAAGGTCTTGACTAAAACAGCATGCATGAGGAATCACAAAGGAGTTTTAATTTTCAGCAATGGAAAAGTACTCAAACTAGTTACTTTTATCAGAAAGTAACGCTGTAATGTAACTGATTACTTTTTAAAGACAGTGATTTTGTAATGTAATTAGTTACTTTAAAAAGTAATGTCCCCCAACACTGCTGAGATAGTTATAGGAAGAAACCTTGAGAGGAACCAGACTCAACAGGGTGATAACAGATAACAGGGATTGATCTGCATCATACTGTGTGAGACTGGAAGTTCAGTATAACTGGAGATGTGTTGAAGTTAAAATGGAGTCCAGTTCATTCCTGGTGGCTCAGGTAGACTGTAGGAAACTCCAGTCCTGAACTATCGAGCGACTGAAGTTATAAGTCCTCAGAGAACAGTTGTCTGCATCAGCCGGGGACAGGACCGTCTTCGTGGAAAAGTGGAACTGTCCCCAGGCACCACACGCATCCTAGGCAGACCACACGTGGCATCCGTGCGACGGGATCTCCAACCAGAAGCAGGACACCAGGATGAGTCAGACAGGCCCAGGGGACAGCGGAGGTCTGGATCACTGGCAGCTCAGAGACAGGTGTAGCTCGACAGAGAGACAGGTAGAGGGAAAAAGAGAGAGGGAGAGAAGAGGAGAGAGCAGAAGAAAAGGAGAGATGGCAGTTAGGTATGGTCACAGTCAATGTATAAAGCAGTGGCGATTTCTTTAAGACTGCAAGTGAAGCTCAGCTTCCCCTATAATGTCACAAAATTAATGGTCAAATTATG
>JAQMYJ010037008.1:0-21816 GCA_030014305.1 Clarias laeviceps | reverse complement strand
CTTCCAGGCGAGGTTCGCCGCATCGCGGACGCCCGAGCAGAGCCCTTGCCCGGCAAAAGGCGGCATCCGGTGCGCGGCGTCGCCGGCGAGCAGGACGCGGCCGCGCCGCCACGCACGGGCGACCATGGCATTAAACCGGTAGACCGCCTTGCGCTCGATCTCGACCGCGCCCACGACATTCCAGGGCGCGAGCAGCGCCGCTATGCTGCCATCGCCGAGCAGCGTATCGACGTCTTCGCCCGGCTTCACCATGAATTCCCAGCGGTGCCGCCCAGCGCCCATCAGCACGCAGGTGGTCGGCCGCGCCGGATCGCAGATCTGGAGATTGACGTTCGGCAGGCGGGACGGATCGCGCACGATGGTGTCGACCACCATCCATGGCTCGTCGAAGCCGAGATCCTCCATCTCGACGCCGATCGCGGCGCGAACCGGCGAGCGTGCGCCGTCGCAGGCGACGAGATAGCGGGCGCGAATCGTGGCGCTGCCGCTGGGCGTGTCGAAACGGGCATCGACGCCGTCTACGCCCTCGGTAAGCGAGGCAAAGCACCAGCCGTCGCGTACCGGCACGCCGATGCGTGCCGCTTCCGCGCGGAGTGCCGCTTCGATTGAAGGCTGATGGATCATGTTGGCGATCGGCCAGCCGCCGTCACCGATCGCGTCGGATCCTTCGATCCGGAGCAGCACCTGGCCGTCGGCGGTGAGGAAGTCGTAGCGCGGCGTGGTGCGGCAGGCGTGGAGCACCGCGTCGGCAAGCCCAAGCTCCTGGAACACGCGGACGATCTGGTGGTCGATGTGCGCGGCCCGCGGCAACGGATACAGGCCCGCCTCTTTTTCGGCGACAATCACCGACAGGCCACGCCGCGCGAGGAGCAGCGCGAGCGTCAGCCCCGTCGGACCGGCTCCGACGATGACGATATCGCAATCGGGCGCCGCGCTCATGATTCGTTCGCCATCGCGGCCTCGATATGGCCGAGGGTGTCGATCTCGCAGCGGACGACATCGCCCGCCTTCAGAAACCGGCGCGGGTCCATCGCCGCGCCGACGCCGCCCGGCGTGCCGGTGAAGATCAGATCCCCGGGCTCAAGCGTCATCGCGGTCGAGAGATGTTCGATCTGTTGCCACAGGTCGAAGACGAGGTGCCGGGTATTCGACTGCTGGCGCAGCTCGCCGTTGACGAAGCAGCGCAGGTCGAGCGCGTGCGGATCGGGTACCGCGTCGGCGGTCGTCAGCCACGGCCCGATCGGCGCATGCGTGTCGAAGCTCTTGCCGAGCGACCATTGCGGCCCGGCGTGCTGCCACATCCGTTCGGTCACGTCGTTGCCCACGCAATAGCCGAAGACATGGTCGGCCGCGCGCTCGGCCGGGATATGCTTGCCGCGCCGGCCGATTACCGCGACCAGTTCGACCTCGTAATCGGGCGTCGCGGTGCCGCGCGCGATCAGGATCGGGTCATAGGGGCCGTTGATCGAGGTCTGTGCCTTCGTGAACCAGACCTGCCGCTGCGGTGTTTCCATCTTCGATTCCGCGATATGGTCGGCATAGTTGAGCCCGATCGCCCAGATCTTGCCGGGACGCTCTATCGGCGCCGCCAACTTCACCGAGGCAAGCGGCATCGCGTCGTCCGCCGCCGCCGCGCGCGCCTCCAGATCGGGCCGCAGGCGATCCCAGTCGGCGATCAGGTCGATCATCGTGCCGTCATGGCCGGTCGGGATGACGCGATCGTCGACGACGATCCCCGTCCGCAACCCGCCCGCGTGACGATAGGTAGCCAGTCTCATGCCGTCTTCTCCCGTTGGCGGAAGCGAAAGAGGCGTCGGGCGCGCACGTTCAGCGCCATCAGCCGGCCGATCGTGCGCGGGCTCGGCGCCAGCCGCCGCGCGAACATCGGATGCGGGGAGCCCCATTGTACCGACAGCAGATCGTCGACGGTGGCGACGTTCGATCCGTCGTCGGCGGTGAAGCGATCGCCGTCGGTCCAATGTTCTAGCTCGTGGCCCCAGGGATCCTTCCAATAATCGAAGATCTGGCTGCCGAGGATGTGGCGGCCGACGCCCCACGCCGCTTTGTGCTTTCGCGTGCGCAGATGATCGTGGCCCAGCATCAAATCGTTGAGACCCAGCACTTCGAACGCGGCATGGTTGAAGCCCGGCCCGCTCGGCAGTTGCGCGAGGAACAAGGTGTGATGGTCTGACGGTTGGTCGCCGCGGTCGCAGCGCATGAACGCGCCCATCGCGACGCCGCTCGATGCCTCGATCTCGTCGGAGGTGATGAACCCGAAGCGCGCCTTGTACCAATTCTCCGACCTGCGGAAGTCGGCGACATTGAGGACGCAATGGCCGAGGCGGAATATGTGCGACGGGCCGGGCGTGGTGCGCACCGCGCGGCGGGATCGGAGGAAATCGGCGGCCGAGTTGAACGGCCATTCGGGCTCTGGGGGAGGCGGGCTCTCCCACGCCTGACCGGCAACGATCTCGACCAGATTACCGTCGGGATCACGCAGGCTGACGACGTGCCCGCCGCCCGGCGCCTGAAAGGGCTCCACGGTTACGCCCTCGGCCGCGGCGAGGCGGGCCAGATCCTTGATGCTCGCCGCCCGCAGGCCCAGCCCCGCGAACCCGGGCTCGCCCGGCCCGGTCGCATGGAGAAACGGTGCGCCGTTCAGTCCGCGCGCATAGAGGACGCCGGCGTCCTCGAACGTCGACAGGCCGAAGTCCTGGAGGAATGCCGCCATGCACGGCAGATCGGGTGCGGTGAAGCGGACATGGGCGATGTCCTCGACACGGATGAGGGGCTCCACGAGCGATCCTTTCGGTCAGTAGCGGACGCTGAACTGCAACGTGATCGTCGTCGGCCGCTCCGACACGGCATTGTAATTGCCGGCGGGCAGGAACGGCGTCGGGAACACGAAGGCGGCGCTGTTGTCGTTGGCGAGGTTGCGGCCGATCAGCCGCAGCTCCCAGCGCTTATCCACCGCGCCCACCGCGACGCTCGCGTTTATCGGCGTGAACGGCGCGCTGACCGGCACCGCCGGATCATTCTGCGACGTGCGGCTGGAGCGATGGTCGACTGAGGCATCGACGCCGAGCTGCAGCCCGCGGCCGATCGCCGATTGATAGCTGATCCCGGCGCTGCCCTGGAGTTCGGGCGACAGCGGAATGCGCGCGTCGGTCTGCCGGTCTCGGACGTGCGCATAGGTTCCGTTGGCGAACAGCCGCAGGCCCGTGAGCGGCGACCACCAGCTCTCGATCTCGAAGCCGCGGCTGCGCAGATTCTGATTGGTGATGTCGAAGCTGACACCGTTGAAGGTCACCGTTTGGAACCCGTCGACATCGGTATTGAACACCGAAAGATTGAGCAGCCAGCGCCGCCCGGCGTCCTGCAACTTCACGCCCGCTTCGAGCGTTCGGGCGCGCTCGCTCGAATATTCGGCGCGGTCGAGGAGAGTGGTGTTGGACGCAAAGCCGCCGCTCTTCGTCCCCTTGCCATATGAGACGTAAAGCATCGCGTCGCGGGTCAGGTCGAACTGCACGCCGCCCGAATAATCGAGATTGTTCTCGCGCCGGTCGCGGCCAAAGCTGGCGTAGGGCGGGCTTGCGACGATCGAGTAGAAGCCGGGCATCGTCGCGACCCGGCCGAGAACCACCGACTTGTTTTCGTGGGTGTAGCGCAACCCACCTTCCAGCCGCAGCCGGTCGGTGACCCGATAGGTCGATTGACCGAACACCGACTCCGTTTTGGTGCTCTGGTCGAAATCGGTGCGCGACGTCCCCGTCAGGAGCACGCCCGGAACAGGGCCGAACGGATAGTTGGCGGCGATCGTCGTCTGGTTGAAGAGGTGGTTGTCGATGTAGAGCGCACCGATGACGTAATCGAGCGGCCGCGATGCCGGCGACACCAGCCGCACCTCCTGCGAGAATTGCCTGGACCGTTCGAGCACCGACCGCGTCGCCCAGTTTCCGGCTTGCCCATCGGCATCGAAATCGTTGGCGTCGTGATACCGCGAATAGCCGGTGATCGAGGTGAGTGTGTATTCCCCGAGCTTCAGATTGGCGGTCAGGCCATAACGATCGTTCAGCAACCGCTCGGCTTGCTCTCCGCCGGGCACGCCGAAATAGGTTGCGTTGCGCCGGTCGAGCTGCGTGTCGAGCGTGCCCGGAAAGCCGCCAAGCTGCTGCAGCAGCGGCGCGAGCGGCGGTGCCGAAGAGATCGCGATGAACTCGGTCGGGTTACCCCGGACACGCGTGAGGTCGTGTTGCGCCAGCGCGGTGACGTCCAGTGTCGATGTCGGCTTCCAAACAGCGATGCCGCGGATCGCGTCGTCATGGGTCCGCGGGTTCCGATCGTCGTTGATGACGTTGTAGACCCAGCCGCCATCGTAGCTGCTCTGCCCGGACACCCGCACGCGCAGCGTGTCGCTCAGGGGCACGTCGACGCCGCCGCCGAACACCCGCGACCCCAGCTTGAAATCATAGGCGGTGCGCGCATCGATCTCGAAGGTTGATCCCGGCTTGCGTGTGATGAGGTTGATCGCACCGAGGCTCGTGTTCTTGCCGAGTAGCGCCGCTTGCGTGCCGCGGATCACCTCGATCCGTTCGACGTCGAACAGCGATCCTGCGAACTCGCGGGCGCGCGGTGCGTAGATTCCGTCGACGAACAGGCTGACCGAGCTGTCGAATGACGGCGCGCCTGGAGCCGAACCGAGGCCGCGGATCGTGACGCCCGCCTCGGCACCCGCGGGTGGCTTGGCGATGGTGACACCGGGCGCGATCGACGGCAAATCGGCGATCGAGGCGAGGCCGGTCTTGGCGATCGCCTCGGGCGTGACGACGCCGATCGAGATCGGTATGCGCTGCGCTGTCTCGTCGCGGCGGCGCGCGGTGACGACGATGTCGCCCTTGTCTACGGCGGGCGCATCGGCCGCGGCGGGAGTCGAGGCCTGATCCTGCGCCTGAGCAACGCTCGCGGTAAGCGCCGCGGCGCTGCCGGCGAGTAACATCGTCGAAATGCGACGGACCGATGGCGTCACAGCTTCCTCCCCACTGGCTGGCCGGTTCCATGCCGGCTTTAGTTCGCTCCGCCGCGGATGGTGCGGGCGCCGGTCTGGATGCGCTGTTGCGGTCCTTTCGAGAAACGAAGATGCGTGACGGCTTGCATCACGCTGCGTGATGGTTAGCTTTACCTGATCAGGGGAGGACATCCAATGAGCAGGGCGGTTGAAGGTCGGCTACGCACGATCAACCTCAATATGCTGCCTGTGCTGCACGCCGTTTTGAAGCATCGCAATCTCACGCGCGCCGCCGACGAGCTCAATCTCACGCAATCCGCCGTCAGCAACATCCTGAAGCGACTCCGCGACCATTTTGGCGACGAATTGCTGGTGCGGGACGGCCGCGGTTTCCGGCTGACCGACCGCGCACAGCGGCTGCTCGATCCACTCGACACAGCCTTGCGCACCTTGGGCGAAGTGGTTGCGCGTGACCCGTTCGAGCCGGGGACCGCCTCGCGCCATTTCCGGATCGCCACGGCCGATCACCTCGCAGCCACCATGCTTCCACAGATCGCAGTGATGCTGGCGGACGAGGCGCCGAACGTCACGGTTCAGATGGTAACGGCGAGCGGTCGTTCCGCTGAACGGTTGTTGGCCGAGGAAATCGACCTGATCCTCTCACCGGTGCAGATCGTGCGAGCGCTGATGCAAACATCGCAGCGGCTGCGGGCGGGGCTCATGACCGAGGACCTGCTGGTCGAGCCCTTCGTGTGCATCGCACGCGACGACGAAGGATCAAGCGACACGATCGACTATGCCGACCGGCCGCATGCCACGTTCGCGCTCGAGGTCGACTTCGCCGCCAGCCTTGAACAGACGTCGCTCGACGAGCGGGGTGAGGCGCAGTTCAACAGAGTGATGAGCTCCAATTTCACGATCCTGCCGCTCATCGTGGCAACTTCGAACTGCGTAGCGCTCGTGCCGCGCGGCGTCGCCAGGCTGGCCGCCCGATCCCTGCCGCTTCGCATCCTTTCCCCGCCCATACCCGTGCCCGACCTCGAAATGGTCGCGATCTGGAGCCGACGCCGCACGACCGACCCAGCCTTGCTCTGGCTCCGCCGCCTGATGCGCCGCGCCGCGGAGCATACTCGCTAGCTCCGCATGGCAGCGGCTATGAGCGCGCGCGAACTAGATTTACGAATGACTGAAGCTGGAACGGCCGGGATGCAGCCTGGATGTCTAATTGTGGGGCTCTCCCGTCACGGCCCGATGCTGGAGCGAAGATTCCCCGATGTTGGGCTGAGGCTCACCATTTGAGCGCGCTGCTCTCGGAAAAACTTGGCTCGCTCAATGAGCCCGCCCGCTCGCAGACTACACGATCACATGCTCGCCTCTTGGCCGGGCCGTTTACTCGCCGAGCGCGTCGAGGTCGGACAGCGCATTCCTCGGAAGCATCAGCAATTCTGCCGCAAGGTTCTCCGCGAGATGTGCGACGATGCACCGCACACGGAGCGGATTCTGATCTGGCCCCCGTTCGCGGAGCGGACTTGAGCGGTTGCTGAACCCAGAGCGCGATGCTCGCGACGAACGCATTTTGAGTCCCGAACGGGGATGATTGTTGTAGTCCTCGATCCATCCCGCAAGCGCTGTCAACGCGGTGCGCCCATCGGGAGCGGTGAGACGCGGACATAATCACGTTTGATGGGATGCACGAAGGCTTCGAAGATGCCGTTGGACTTTGGGCTACGGACACCCGTGAAACGGGGTTTGAACTCGAGCTGCCCGGCAAATGTCCGTGTTTCGCGAGCGATATAGGCCGAGCCCGACAGCTGCCTATCGGGAGCGCTAGTGGCGCGATGTAAGGGCGCCGGCACTTGACCCCGTCCAGGGCAGCGCCCCTAGTTTTGCCGCTACCCGGACGACGACCGAGAAGGTGCGCGTGGTTTGCGCCAGCGCGGTGGCCAGCGCGAGCGTGCCCCGTGGCTTCGACCAGCCCGGCCGGGAACCTTGGCTGCATCACCGGGGCTCGCTGAGCGGTCCCGTCGGGAGCGTGGCGAACGTCGGCTCGCCGGTTCCCGTCTGGATCCGGACCTGCACGTCGCCCACTGCGTTCCGCACGGCGGGCGTCCCGACGAGTTTGGCGAGACGCTCCCGGGCGCGCCGGATGCCGGGCCACGGGTCAGCGGCAGGTCGGCCAGGCGTTCCGGCGAGCCGGCCGCTCTGGAAGCGAAAGAGCATGATCTGGCTGTCGTTCTGGGCGATCAGCCAGGCGCGGTTACCGGTCGGCGGCATCCAGGGCGCGCACCGGTCGTAGAAAGTCGTGACCCCTTTCCGGGCATGCCACAGCCCGAAGCTGGCCGGAGGGCCTCGCGCGTCGTCGACGTCGAAGCCGACCATGAGCCGGTCGTTGCCATCGGCCGCCGTCAGGTCCCTGATCCGCTCCACACCCTCCAGGGTCGTCTTGAAGTCGGCCCCAATCAGGAGACCGCTCACCTCCCGGTCGTGGAGCCTCCCGGTGAGCGCGACCGTGTGTCGCATCATGTTCGCGCGGGCTTCGGGATCGGAGCTGGCCAGCAGCTCCAGCCTGAACTCCGGGTCGAGCGCCTTGTCCTCGATCATGTCCGCGATTTCGCGCGGCTGCTGGTGCGCCTCGGCCGCTCCCGCCTCCGTGCGCAGCCGCTCGGCTGCGCGTGCGAAGCCGCCGTTCAAGTCGCCGGCTGGCGAACCGTCATGCGCCGTCAGCCCTTCCTCTCCAAGTTCGAAGTGGCGGCTGCCGTCGCGTGAGGCGATGAGGAGTGGCGCTTGCCCATCCGCGGTCCAGAACGCGCAGTCGGGCTCCACGTCAAAGCGGCGCTCGACGTGCCCCGTCAGGCGGAGGACAATAAGCCGCTGCGGCCCGAGCCACACCGCCTGCTCGGGCATTTCGAGGTAAAGCAGGCCGCCGGTCGTCTCGAGTGCCATCGACAGCAGGGCGGCGGTCTGCGCCTCGTCACTGATCGTGCCGCCGCAGATGACGCGGAACGCGTCTGGGCTTGGGCGTGCACCGGGCGTGTCGAGCAGCCGCATCGTCGCCTCCGCGTATCGGAGGTGTGGATCGTTGATCATCTTCATATCTGACCTGCCTTCCTGTCCGGGAGGGATAGCCGCGGGTATGGCATCGCCGCCCCCGGAGCCGTGCCGCCCGACCTCGCCTCAACCGAAACCCGTTGTCCGCCCCGTCGTTGGCGGAGCTGCTCCCAGGGGGACTGTACCTGCGGATCGAGGCCGTTCTGCTCGATCGTCAGCCTGGCGACCGGCGGTCCGAGCATTTCGAGATGTAGCCGCTCTGGAGGATCGCGCATGTGTCACGACCATTGGCGGGCCTTGCCCGCCGTCCTGATCGCCGCCTGCAGGTGGATGGCGTCGGCGAGCAGCCCCGCCTTCTCGTAGCGGTCGGCGGCTGCCTGAAGCCGGGCCGAGTGTTCCTCCCGGACTTGCCGCCGAAGCTCCTCACTTGTGCGGCGGCTCACGGTCTGGAACCGCCTATATGGGACGTCGCGGCAAGGCCGTTCTTGCCATGGCCGTAGCCGGCGCGCCTGGTGATGCCGAGCCGCCGGCGGATGCTCGGCTTCTTCTCGAGCTGCTGGATAGCATGGGCGATCTGAGGGTTGCCGCTGATCGGCCCGATGGCGCAGGCCAAGTCGCAGACGACCCGTACGGTCTCCGCGGACCAGGACAGCTGAGCGAACCGGGGTCCGAACGCGCGACGCAGGATGCCGAGTGACTGCCGCATCATGGTGCGGTGCCTCGCGTGCGGGGCGCGGTGGAGCCGCCCGCCACGGCGGATATCGATGAACATGCGCCAGAACGCCGCGTCCCGGGTCGGCGTCAGCCACATGGTGGGATCGAACCGGGCTCCGGAGCCGCCACCCAGGCGCTGCGGCAGATGGAGATTGGCCATGCGAAGGGCGATTTTGCGGTTGTGGTCGAGGAGGATGTCAGCGCCGGCGAACTTGCGCGAGCCCTCGATGTAGCTCGTCGCGGCGGCAACCAACGCTGCCTGCGCCGCCGGATCGGCGCTCGCGCGGATGGCGGAGGCGAGCGTGACCAGCTGCGGCCGGGTCGAAGTTGGGGCGCGACCCGCAGGGCGCGGGAGGTTTGGTACACGCCTCGTGGGGTAGGTGTCGCGCACACCGTCCAGCGCGATCAGCGGCAACACGGCGTTGGTCTGGCCGTACCAGCGAAACAGATTGTGGTCGCGCAACATGGGGCGCTTCCGCTCGTGCGAGGGGCCTGCCCGATGAGCATCCGACGCGGGTGGCAACGGCGGCAATGCGAACACCTTGGCCATAACCTCGCGCACTTGGGTATGATCGCCGAAGGTGCTGGCCGGCCCCGGGATTGCACCCCGGGCGGCCGCCCAGAGCGGATAGCCGGCGGGCAGGCCGGCGATCTGGCTCGTGGAGCGGTCGAACAGGAGATCGCTCACCGCGCCCGATGAGAAGCAGGCATAGTCCAGCCAGCGGTAAATCTCGTGCAGATCGCCAGGTTTGAACCATGATGACAGCGGCGCTTCCGACCGCAGCGCATCGAGAAAGTCGGGCCGGCCGATGATCGCGCGAGCGCGAGCGAGGTGCCGCATGACGAGATGCGCGCGTTCGAGCTCGGCAAGGATCATGAACCCGTGGACGAGTTCGTGCCGGAACGGGCTACGCTCGACAACCAGCCGCAGTCTCGGCCAATGCCGGCAGGCAAGCGCGAACTCATTGCTGAGCAGCAGCGTCCAAGCCTGGGGACATTCCGCGCGCATCGCTGCGGTTGCGTCGAACAGCCAGGCCGGCGTGAACCGGAACAGGTCCATCAGCGCGTCGTCGCATGCCGGATCCAGTCCGGTGATCTGCTCGACATAGGCGAAATAGTCTGCGATCGTCAGCGGCAGCCGGAAAGGCTGGCGAGCATCGGCGGTGTCGCCGTGCGCCTGGGCGAGCGGCGAGAAGCACAGTTTGACGTACCGCCCCCCGGTCTGCACCGGCCAGCCGTTGACCCCGGGCTCGCCCGGATAGTCGAGGCCCGCCACCAGATACCGCCTGATCCGCCGGGCGAGCAGCGGCGTGATCGAAGCTGGCGCGACGATATCGGCACGGCCGTTCAGCCGGTCCAGCAACCGGTGACGGAGGATCAACGCCTCGATTTCGGTGATGACGATGCTCTTCATCGACCAGTTCTAGGCGGGAGGGGCATTTTCGCCAAACCGCCTATTTCCAGATCAGGATCACGACGCCGAGGATCACGATCTCGACCGTCATGAGCGCGGCCAGGATCGCAAACCCGCCGAGCTTCATGCCGATGAGCTCGCTCAGCTGCTGGCGGTAATCGGGCATGGCCTGCTCGTGGGCGAACGATACCGCGCGCATGAACTGCTGGGAGAGCGCCTTGCCGGCACCATCACCGGTCAGGCGCTTGTACAGCTGGTAGGTCGCCCTGGCGTCCGATGCCGTCTTCTCGAGATCTTCCTTAACAACGCGGATCTCGCCCATAGCGGATCGCATCTCGCCGACATAATAGCCCATCAGCTCCACGTTCTTGGTCAGGACCTTCTCGAACAGATCCCGGTTGCGGGTCAGCGTCTGGTCCACGTGCGTACTGCTCTGCCGGGTGGCGGCCAGGAGGGCCGCGCTACCCGCATCGGCGATCTCGATGATCCGCAGGAAACGATCGAACGCGAACGCGAACACCTTGAGCAGGGCGACCAGGAAGAACACCGTGCTGTCCCTCTCGAGCGCCTCCTCCCGCGAATATTCGAGCACGGCCAGATACTCATCGTCGGTGATGAGCTGCCGCAGCAGCGCGTCGGACGTCTTGCGGCGCTCGCCGCTGCCGGGCGCGCTCACGCGACGGTCCAGGCGAAATCGGCGTCGATGCCGAGCACGTCGCGGATGAGATCGAGCTGGCCGGCCCAGGCGTTGAGCCACTTGCGGACCGAGAGCTGTTCATCGAGCGCCAGAAGCGGCGAGGTCAGCGCCTCGGCGAACGGCACCTTGAGCGCCTCGGCGCGCGCCAGCACCTTCGGGGTGAGCGTCGGCATGTCGAGCACCACGCCGCCCCTTTCCGCCAGCATCGCCTTGGAGCGACCGCTCACGACCTGCCCGAACTTGTCGCAGAACGCGGCCGACTCCCAGAGCACATAGTCATTGGGCTTGTAGCCCAGCATGCTGCGCACGACGACGTAGCTGGCGCGGTCCCCGAACATCGCGATCGCGTCGGGCACCGCGGCGATCGACGCGAGGTGCGGCGTGATCGGAATCATCACGACGAGGTCGCGGCCGGCATCGGCATTGGCTTGGGCGAAGTCGCCGGCATCGAGGTTCTCGGTCAGCGCGCGAAACGTGTTGAGCGAGGCGGCCGGTCCGTCGAGTATAAGGAAGCGATCCTCGATCTGGGTGAGCGGCAGCAGTCGGCCGCGCTGGTCGGGATCGAACAGGTCGATCGCCGGCACGCCATGCTCGAGCGACTGCTCCTCCCGGATGGTGCCGTCGAAATTACGTTCGCCCATCTTGCTGATGGTCGTGCCCGTGGAGCCGTCGAGATCGACCAGCACGGTGGTGAACGCGCCGTCGGCGCTCATCCGCAACAAGGTCGCGGTGGCGATGGTGAGATGGCTGCCGCCGACCCCACCCTTGTTCTTGATGCTGAGGATGGTTCGCCGGAGCCGGCGGTTCGGGGTTGTTACGTTGGCATAATTCATGATTTCGTTCCCGGTTCGGATGCTCACACCCGATTGGGCGGTAGGGTGGTCGGGTTGTTTCGGAAGGTTCGCCCCGGCATCGATGGCGCCGGCGCGGCCGTCGACGACGGGGGCGGCGCACGGGGCGCCGCGTCGGTCGAGACTGAAGCGGGGGGTATCGCCGCAGGCATGTCGTCCGCCGCGGTTGTGACGGCGGCGTCGGGAAGTGGTTCGGGCGGGATGGTGGTTGCTGCCCTGTCGTGTTTGCGCTGCGTCGGGCGCTCTTGCGCCGGCGCAGCCGAGTTCGTCTTACGGGCGGAGAGCGGGCCCATGAGCCCCTCGTCGCGCAGCCGCTTGCGATAGGACCGCAGCGTCGCCGCATCGATGGGATATCCGGCTTCGGCCAGCACCCTGGCGATCATGGGATCGGTCCAGCCGAGCCGGGCGCGGACGTCGATGAAGCTGACGAGCGACCGCATCGCGTCCATCAGGGACGGACGTGCCTGCGGTGGCGAATGCGCGTCTGCCGCCAGCAGTTTCGTCACGTCGGCGGCGAGCTTCGCGCCATCAAGGCTCTTGCGCGGCATCTTGTGCTCCGTGGTTCGACGGAGCCACCCATCGCCGAACAGGCAGCGCGAAACTTGGGACATTCTAAAATTTTCATGTCGCGCTAGGCGCGGCGGTGCGTCGCTATCCGACACCACATTCTGAGTTGCCGCTTCACCTTATGTCGCGTGACGATGCGACGCGTGACGGCCTGTCATGCATTGCTACGTCGTGCCCGCAGTTGCTTTCAGCAGGGTAGGTTTTTGACACAGGATGCGGGTTCGCGTGGCCGCGAACCCGGGTCGATCCGGTTGCTCCGCCTGCTGACGCAGGTCTCGCAACCGTGATCGCGACGATGTCGCGGATATTGGGCGGATCGCTTGGCTTAGGTCGGGGCGCTGCCGATATGGTCGTGCATGATCATCAAGCTCATCGAGACGAAGGCGAAGACGAAGGAGGCAGATCGGCGCGCGCGCTATCTGACGCGCTATCTGGCGACCGCCGACCGCAGGTGGCTCGGCCTCGAGGCGCCAGCCCTCGATCACGGCCTGACCTTGTCGACCTATATGTCGCGCCAACCAGAACCGACGCTCCCAACCGGCGAGCGCGTACTTTTCAAAGGGGCAGCGATCAACGGCACAGCGCAGGCTTGGGACAACGGCGTAACCGAAATCGAGCGGCGGCTGGCAAAGCGATCCGCCAAGATCAAGAAGCCGGTTCGTCATGGGGTACTGTCTCTTCGCGAGGGCGAACGCCTGACAGAAGATCAATGTATTGAAGCCGTCGCGACGCTCGCGGCCGAGCTGCGCTGCGAGCCATCGGCGATCCTCTGGGCCGCGCACGGCGACACCGACAATTTCCACCTCCACATCATGTTCGTGACGGTCGATGCGGAAACGGGCGAAGCCGTCCCGTTCGGTCGCGGACCGAAGGGTCATGCGCAATGGAAGGAGGCGATGCAGCGCGCCATCGCGCGCATCGAATATGAGCAGAAGCTCCAGGCGGAGGCGGGTGGGCGCTACGAGGTCCGCAACGGTCATGTTGTTCGACGCGCCGAGCCATCGGCGGCCGCCCGGAGCGCGGCACCGGCGCCCGCTCGCAAGCGGACGCCGCTTCGCCGCGAGGTGCTGGCGTTCGAGGAACAGTCGGGGTTCATGTCGTTTACTCGGCATGCTCAGGAGGCCGCCGGGCCGATCCTCGATGCAGCCACCTCCTGGCCGGACCTGCATCGCGATCTTGCGGCACACGGCATCGGCATCCGAAGCAAGGACAATGGCGGCGAGCTCTACGCGGGAGCTGATCACGTCAAGCTCAGCAAGATCGACCGGCGGCACAGTTGGACCCAGCTGGTCAAGCCCGATCGGCTCGGACCCTATACTGAGCCGGCCGGGGTGGAACTGGTGCCTTACGACCCTCCCATCCTGGATGCGGCCAAGGCTGCCGCCGGGCTGAAGCGGTGCAATACAGAGCAGGCGATCGGCGCCGCGATCGACCGGCGGGTCGCGGCGCTGATCGCTGCTCGCGAAGCCGCGCTTGCCGAAATGCGGGCGAGCATCGCCGCGCACCGCGACGATCTGGCCGGGTTCGATGCCGACCCGCGGCTACGGCGCGACATCGCAGCCGCATGGCCGCGGCTCGGCGCTGACACCATCGCGTCCCTCGGCGCGGCCTTCGACGCGCGGATCGCCGCAGTGCGCGTCCTCCGCCGCGCGGTTGCGGGCGCCGACGATCTAGACGCCATCGATCTCGACTGCATCGGCGCACTCGACGGCGGTATCGCTGCGCCATGGTATGGGGAACGTGGCGCGCCGCCGGTCGCCGTGATCCAAGGCTACGAGGCTGAGCGCCGGGATGACGTCGTTCGCTACTGGCGCGAGGGCGACACGGCGCGATCCGGACAGCCCGCAATGGTCGATGCCGGCGCCATTATCTGGGTCAACGACGGATCAGATGAGACGATCGCTGCGGCGTTACGGCTTGCCGCGGAACGCTATGGCCGCGTCGCCGTGTTCGGCGACCGGGCTTACCTTGCGCGCTGCGCCGCCGTGGCGGGCGAACTCGGCGTCGAGATGACGACCATCACACCAGCCGAGGCCATTCGGCGGACCAAGACCGTATCGGGGCGTCACGAGACGCGCGTCAAAGCGCTCGCGACAGCGAAGGCGCGTCAGAACGAGGACCTGCGGCAATGGGCACGCGCTTATGCACGGGCAACTCCTGGCAAGGTCGCGGAGCCAGAGGAGAGGCGGAGGGCGCCGCCCATGTTGCGCCACCTCGCTGGGCACGAGACCGTCCCGACGGTGCAGGCGCTACATGCTGAGGTGGGCCAGCAGGCTCGCCCAGATGTACCAAAAGCCGGCAGACAATCCCGCAGGGAGTGGCAGCGAGATGCTGGCGGCATCGAATAACGGAGGTTGTCCCAACCCCGGCCACGTCTGTGACCGGCGTGGAAAAGCGCTCCATGCGCAGCTCTTGAACAGCAGGGCAGGAAGAAGGATGGAGTGAGCCAGAAGGCAGATGGAAAAATGCTCTTGAAGCATTGATCCGAGCCTGACGGCTCCGCGCGTCCGCGGCTGCGGACGCGCGATCTCCGTCCCAAGGACTGCCTCATGACCGATACGATCACCGCCTTGCGTCCGCGCGGGGTCCTGCCGGAACGCGCACGCCCACCGTTCAACGCCCGACCCGTCTGTGCCGCGGGGCGCGACAGCCGCTCCAGCGAAGGGCCGTACGCGACCCACTACACCGCGACCGCGTCTTGGTGCTACATCAACCGGCTCCCCGGAAGCGACAGGTTCGGCAAGGTACCGGATGGCTATCTGGACCGTGGCGACCTGGTGGCTAGCGGTCGCTGTCACCCGCAGAACAAGATCCCGAACGAACTCAGGAGCGGTGACCAGCTGTGGCGCGATGCCGATGATGCCGCCGCCCTGGAAGGCCCGCGCGCCATCTCGGCGACTCACATCGTCGCCGACCTGCCAATGGCCGAACCCGAGCGCTGGACATGGTTGGTCGAAACCTACGCCTACCGGCATCTGGTCGACAAGGGGATGATCGCCGACTGGTCGATCCATGGCCGCAAGGCTGCCGACGGCGCCTGGACCGGCCATCCGCACGTCCACATCCTTGCGACCGCCCGGTTCTGGCGACCCAACGGCCGCGTGGGCTCGCACCAGTGGCAGTGGCTCGCCAATGCCGACCAGATCCGCGCCGCCGAGGACGGCTGGCTGCGGCTGACGGGCTTGCGCCCGGCGCTCGCCGCCTGATCAACCCGAATCCTCTCGGATCATACTGACGCCCGTCGCCGACCCCGGCGGCGGGCGTTTCCTCTACAAGGAACACGAGATGTCCTTCTACGAACTGGACCCGAAGCGCCCCGGCGAGCCGCTTGCGTGCGAACTCGAGCGCTTTGCCGATTACCGCGTGCTGCGCCGCCTGCCGCAGCCCGATGAGCTCTGGTGCCGCTCGATGCCGGTGCCGACGAACGTGATGAAGCTCGCCGTGATCGACGTCGAAACCACCGGGCTGGACCCTGCGCGGCATAAGATCATCGAACTGGCGATCGGCACGATCAGCATCGATATGGCGCAGGGCGACCTGGTCGATGTGTCGCCGCCGCGCTCCTGGCTGGAAGACCCGGCCGAGGACCTGTCGATCGAGATCGAACGGCTGACCCGCATAACCTCAGGGGCATGCTGATCGGGCAGTGGATCCGGGACGTGGAGGTGGAGCAGGTGCTCGATGGCGTTCACGCTGTAGTTGCCCACAACGTCCGGTTCGACAGGGCGTTCGTGACGAAGCGGCTGCCGGTGTTCGCCGACCTGCCCTGGGCCTGCTCCATGCGGGAGGTCGATTGGGCGGAGCATGGGCTCGGCGGGGGGCGCAGCGTCGCGGGGCTGCTGACGCAGGCCGGGTTCTTCCTGCCCGACGCGCATCGTGCAGCGGCCGACGTCTGGGCGACCACCTGCCTGCTGGCGATGACGGCGAGCGATGGTCGCGCCATCGCCGCGCATCTAGTTGAGACCGCGCAGCGTCCGACCCAACGCCTCTGGGCCAACCGGGCGCCGTTCGGATGCAAGGACGTGCTCAAGGCCGCAGGTTATAGCTGGTCACCTGAACGACGCGCATGGTGGATCGAACGTGAGGCCGAGACGGTAGATCACGAGGCCGTGTGGCTGAAAGAGCTAAGCAACGCCGTCCAACCCGACGTAGAGCGGATCGACTGGTACAATCGCCATTAAGCCCACGTCGCGGCGGAACCGATGTATGCGGAACCACGGCGCCAGCGCCTGGCCCTGAACTTTATCGTCGGTTCGAACCGGCGGTTATGATCTTACCCCGTCGTGGGCACGAAGGCGTCCTGCACCTGGCTCGGGCCGCCGTCCTGCGCGTTGCTTGGCAAGGCGGACCCGTTCGGCCGAAAGCTGGGTTAGGGTCTTTACCTTGGCCCAGAAGTGCACACCCTTTTTGCCGTGCTGGTTGACATCGCCGAACGCCGACCGCTTGCAGGCAACAAAAGGTATCATGAGGCGATCGGCACCGGGACCGGGATGCGCATACCGACCATGCCGATGTTCAGCCGCGGGGCGAACTCGTGGGCGGCGGGGCCGTTGCGGGTGAACATGACGACCTCGTTGCCATACTGGTGCCCGCTAGGCAGGCGAAGCGCAGTCTCGAAGTTGAGCGCGCGGAGGATCTGGAGGCCGAGGCCGAAGATCTCCTCCTGAGAAGACTTCATTCGCGGCTCATCCGGTCGAACAGCGACGGGCCGATAAGAAGCATTATTCATGATTGTACGGAGCACGAAATTGTACGGAGCACGAACGCTCGAAGCTACGGCGGCGGCAAGGGCCGGTTCGCTCAGTCAATAGGTTTCCGGTCAAAAGCCGACGCGCCGCTGAGCCGTGGACGGCGGCCGAGCTCCGCTAGGGAGGTCGGCACCCCATGCACGTTCAGTGAGACAGGCAAATACGCCAGCTATTCGAGTGCCCATGTCTGTCCGCCGTGGGGCACCAGCATCTGAGCGGGTTACGGGTCAATCTGCCCGGCGAGATATCGGCGCGCGGATTGTCTGTCTGTTGATAGGATCGCCGCCATAGGGACGTGCTTCGGCCGGCGGTCCGGTGCATGACGATAAGCGCATCGCCGTCGCGTCACCCGGTCGGCGCGGTCACGGCCGCAAGTGCGGCAAGATAGGCGGCATAATCGGCTGGCGGCCCGGAGACGAAGGTGTGGGGCAGGGGGATCAGCGCCGTATTACAGACGAACATCGGCGCCGGCCCGGAACAATAATAGACCGCCGCGACATTCCCGCTGGCATCGCTGAACGCGAACGGCTGGTAATGGACGATCAGGTTTGTCGGGCTGTTCCACTGGATGGGAAGCTGGATGATCGACGTGCCGACGCTGCCTGCTTGCGGATCCTCGTTGGGCCAACCCTGCGATATGCCCGACGGCCACACGGGCTCGACCATATTGCCCCATGCGGCCATGTTGATCGGGTAGGGAAAGGGGGCGGAACTATACCATGAGGGACCGCTGGCATATTTGGGCGCGATGTCGCCCTGACCGGCCGGCACCTCGACGCACCAGAAGTCCGTGAAGTCGGTGGTAAGCGGCTGGGCGATGGTGTCGATCAGGTTCTGGACGTACGGATCGAGCGCTGCGGGGTCGCTGACGGTCGCATAGACCTGCCCCATCTTCTGCAACTGGGCATAAATGTTGGCGGCATGCGTGCCGAGCTGCGGTTCCTGCGAGGTCCCGGACCACGCCGAGATCAGGAACGCCAGTCCCTGCAGCTGGATCGCGATCATCGCCTTCATGTTCGGCATCACCGTCGCGCTCAGCGTTCCGTTCAGCACCTGCGGGAAGTCGGTGAGCACCCGCGCATAGCGCACATGCTTGACGCCGGAGTTCCAGGGGCGCGGGTCGGGCTGGGGCTGTTTCGCGGTCGCCCACTTGGTGATGGCGTTGTTGACCAGATCGGCCTGGTAGGCGATGATCCCCTTCATTTCCCCCGTGCCGAACAACTGGTCGTGGATGTTCAGCATCGCCGCAGAGACGTCGTCGACGCTCTGCGTATCTGTCAGCAGGTCGAATACGGTCTTGATCGCCTGTTGCTGCACGTTCTTGTCGGTTGAGGCCAGCCCGGCGATCGCATCGGCAAACGTCACGTAATTCTGGATCACCAGATTCTTCTGGACGACATAGGCCTGCATCGCGGCCTGCAATTCGGCATCCTGTAGATCGGCCGTCAGGGTCGTCAGCGCCGTTTTCACCTCGGCGATTCCCTGCTGGATGATCGACATGTCCTGATTGATCTGGCTGCTCAAATTGTCGAGCTGGGTGCTGATCGCGTTGAAATAGGCGGTATAGTCGGGCGTGCCTGAGCCCAGGCCGAGAAAGTCCAGGATAGGCCCCCCGATTGCCTCCCCGACAACGGTGTCGAACACCGCCGTGCCGACTTCCGACGCGAGCTTGGTGGCGATTCCGGCCTCTCCGGATGGTGCTGGCGCCGCGGTCATGATGGATCTCCTGGCATAATGTGCAGCGTTGCCGGCAAAAGCACGCCCCCGGCCGCCAGTGATGCGGATCGTCGTTTCCGCACGCAAGCAGTTTGATCGAGCCGGCATCCGATCAACCGCATCTGCCGATCAACCGCATCTGCACGCACTGCTGCAAGGGGCGTGGCGTTCGTGGCATGCGTGGCGGGGCCAATCCCCGGTTTGCCGGGCCGACAGGCGGAGCCTGCGCCGGGTCGCCGGTCGGCACGCCGCTCAGGCGCTGTCGCGCACGATCAGCTTTGGCGTCATCGTCAGCGACGGCACGTCTTCGCCCGCGATACGCGCGAACAGCGCGTCCAGCATCGCCGCCGCACCCGTCGCCAGATCCTGGCGCACCGTGGTCAGGCCGACACGCGCCTGGCTGGCGAAAGGCAGATCGTCGAACCCCGTCACCGCGATATCGCCCGGCACGCGCGATCCGCGTGCCTCCAGCGCCGCCACCGTCGCCATGGCGATGACGTCCGACGCCGCCGCGATGCCGTCGATCGCCGTGCCCGCACGGTCGAGATTGGCGGCGATCTCATCCGCCATGATGTCGGAGGCGAGATGCGTGTCGAGCTGGAGCGGGGAGGGCAGCCCCGCCGCCGCCGCCGCCGCGCACAGGCCGCGATGCCGCTCGATCAGCTCCAGCGAGCGTACTTCGCCCATGACCGCCAGGCGCCGACACCCGCGCGCGATCAGCCGCTCTCCGGCCAGTCGGCCGCCATGGAAATTGTCGACGCCGACCGCGCAATGCGCCTGCCCGGGCAGCGTGCTGCCCCAGACGACGAGCGGGCGATAATGCCGCGCCACTGCCTCGATCACCGCGACCTGGTCCGACTGGCCGATCAGCAGCACCCCGTCGAGCAGGCCGGACAGGACGATATCGTCCAGCCATGCGTCGCTGTCGGGCACGACGCGCGACAGCATGACGTCATAGCCGCGCTCCGTGATGCCGTCCGCCAGATGGCCGAGCAGTGCCATGAAGAACGGATCGGACAGATGCTGGCGACGCTCGTGCCCCAGTGGCACGGCGATACCGATCACACCGGTCCGCTGCGTCCGCAACCGTCGCGCCATCAGGTTCGGGCGGAACCCGTGTTCGGCGGCGATGTCGATGATCCGCTGCCGCGTCTGGTCGTTGACGAGCGGGCTGCCCGCCAGCGCACGCGACACGGTGCCGGGGTTCACCCCGGCCAGCCGCGCGACGTCCTTCAGGGTACGGATGGGACGATTGGCCGCCTCGGTCATCGCCGTTGCATAGGCGCCTTATGCGTCCGACAAAAGCCGGAACCGCGGGAAAGCCGCAGCCCATCCGACAGGCCCGCGCCGGGACCAAAGTTCTTCTCTTGTTCTATTGGAACGAACGGTGTACACGACGTGGTAACCGCGTTGCCCTGGGCTAACGCATGGCTTAAGCGAGGGAGCTTCCCAATGGCCGCCAATCTGAAAGTGATCGACTCCGGCATGGCTAGTGCAAACGCAGACCGTCAGAAGGCGCTCGACGCCGCCCTCGCGCAGATCGACCGCGCCTTCGGCAAGGGCTCGGCGATGAAGCTGGGGCAAAAGGAAGCGATGCAGGTCGAGGCGATTTCTACGGGCTCGCTCGGGCTCGACATTGCGCTTGGCGTCGGCGGCCTGCCGCGCGGTCGCGTGATCGAGGTCTATGGCCCCGAATCGTCCGGCAAGACGACGCTGGCGCTCCACGTCATCGCGGAGGCGCAGAAGAACGGCGGCACCGCCGCCTTCGTCGATGCCGAACACGCGCTCGATCCCGTCTATGCCAAGAAGCTGGGCGTCAACATCGACGAACTGATCGTGTCGCAGCCCGATACGGGCGAACAGGCACTGGAGATCACCGATACGCTGGTGCGCTCGAACGCCATCGACGTGCTCGTCGTCGATTCGGTCGCCGCGCTCGTGCCGCGCGCGGAAATCGAGGGCGAGATGGGCGACAGCCACGTCGGCCTGCAGGCGCGTCTGATGTCGCAGTCGTTGCGCAAGCTCACCGGCTCGATCAGCCGCTCGCGCTGCATGGTGATCTTCATCAACCAGCTGCGCATGAAGATCGGCGTGATGTACGGCAATCCGGAAACGACGACGGGCGGCAACGCGCTCAAATTCTACGCCTCCGTCCGTCTCGACATCCGCCGCACCGGCGCGATCAAGGACCGTGACGAGGTCACTGGCAACGCGACCCGCGTCAAGGTGGTCAAGAACAAGGTCGCGCCGCCGTTCAAGCAGGTCGAATTCGACATCATGTATGGCGAAGGCATCTCGAAGATCGGCGAGATCCTCGATCTTGGCGTCAAGGCGGGCCTCGTCGAAAAGTCGGGCGCGTGGTTCAGCTACGATAGCACGCGCATCGGGCAGGGTCGGGAGAATGCGAAGAATTTCCTGCGCGAGAACCCCGACATGGCCGATCGCCTCGAACGCGCGATCCGTCAGCGGACCGAAAAGGTCGCGGAGGAAATGATGACCGGCCCGGATGCGGACGACGATCTTTGATGGTCACGCGCCGCCTCGGTGATGGACATGGGGCTCGCCGGCGACGGCGGGCCCCTTTTGCTTAGGGAGCGTTTTTTCGACGATGACGTGCCGTCCACTTCGTCCACTTCCGGGTCCACTTCCGACGCCATATCGCCCATCGCGCTGGCCGGGGCGCGGCAATGGCGGGTCGCTCGGATACATGGGCGTGGCCATCGGGCTGCCGCGTGGGGAGCGATCAAACACTGCGACTTTTGCGAACTTCGGGAAACAAATCGTTGGGCT
Organism: Clarias laeviceps; assembly: GCA_030014305.1. NCBI lineage: Eukaryota > Metazoa > Chordata > Actinopteri > Siluriformes > Clariidae > Clarias > Clarias laeviceps. The sequence continues at coordinate 266 of JAQMYJ010037008.1, read as the reverse complement.
CGCCGCGACCGGGGCTCGCGTGACGACGCCCGTCCGTGCAACAGGCCGGACCGGCGGGGCCGGCGCCGCGCCCCATACTATCCAGCCAGGATGTCCACGATGACCGATCATTTCGACTGGACCGGCCGCGTCGGCGATGTCTGGGCGCAGGAATGGCAGCGCACCGACCGCGCCTTCGCCGGGCTTGCCCCACGTCTCGACGCCGCGATCCTCGCCGCCGCGCCCGCCGGTCCTTTCACCGCGCTCGACATCGGCTGCGGCGCGGG
>JAQMYJ010036173.1:0-22288 GCA_030014305.1 Clarias laeviceps | reverse complement strand
CGGCACGGCGAAAGGCCATCAGCGTCTCGAGCACCAGCGCGTCGCGCTCGCCCGCGCCCTCCTCGACAACCAGCGGCACGAGCAGGTTCGGACCCAGGAGATGGTCGTCGCTTTCCAGCCAGGCCTGCGGATCGTCGCCCGTCTCGGCGCGGATCGCGTCGAGCAGCCGCACCGTGCGCTCACGGCCCGACAATATGGTGAGAAGATCCGCCTCGCCCGACAGGTCGAGCCGTGCGACGACGCTTTCGTTGCCATGTTTGATCAGAAAAGCCCGGGCATTGTCGGGCAGTCCGCGGACGAGATCATATTCGTGGTTGGTCAGCCCGAAGCCGTCGACATAGTCGCGCGCCTGGGCCTTGGGATTGGCCATGAAGATCTGCGTCGCGGCCTGTTCGACGATCGCCGAGGCGATCCGGCTCGACAGCGCATCCTCGGCGCTCTGCGTCGCGAAGCCGACGATACCGTTGCGCTTGCGGATCGTCTTTTCCCAATCGCGGATGCGGGCGGTGAATGCCTCGTCGTCGAGCGCCTTCCAGCCCTCGTCGACGACGATGATCGTCGGGCTGCCATCAAGCCGCTCCTCGACGCGGTGGAACAGATACAGCATCGCCGGCGTGCGCACGACCGGCGTATCGAGGATGCGCGTCATGTCGAAGCCGACGACGCGCTGCGACAGGTCGGTCAGGTCCTCCGCATTGTCGAACAGCCAGGCATGTTCGCCGCTGCCCCACCAGGGCGCAAGCCGCGCGGCGAGGTCGCCCGCACGGGGACGATGCCCGCCGCGCAGCAGCTGCGCGAAATGGCCGAGCCGGCGATAGGCGCGCGGCGCCTCCATATTGGCATCGACCGCTTCCTTGATCCGGGCGAGATCCTCGACGTCGAGCGGCCGGCCGGGTTCGGCGACCAGCAGGCCGAGCCATTCGATTAGGAAGCGCCGGTTCTCCGGCGTGTCGTCAAGCAGCAGCGGATTGAGCCCGGCGGGTTCGCCAGCCCGCAGCACGTCGTAGCGCCCGCCGATCGCGCGCAGGAACAGCTCGGCGCCGCGATCCTTGTCGAAGAAGACGATGCGCGGATCGAAGCGGCGCGCCTGGGCGAGGAGGAAGTTGAGCACCACGGTCTTGCCCGAACCCGACGGGCCGATGACGGTGAAGTTGCCGAGGTCGCCATGGTGGAAGTTGAAATGATAGGGGCCAGCCGCGGTCGTCTCCAACACGGTAACCGCCTCGCCCCAGTGATTGCCCGCGGCACTGCCGACCGGAAAGTTGTGCAGGCTGGCGAGCCCGGCGAAATTGCGGCTGGCGACCATGCCGCGTCGCGGGATGTAGCGGAAGTTGCCAGGAAATTGCGCCCAGAAGGCCGGCTCCAGCGCCATATCCTCGCGCACCGCGATGATGCCGAGGTCGGTCAGCGCCGCCTGCACCTCGGCGACGTTCGCATCGACCGCGTCGGGCGTATCACCGCGCACTGCGACCGTCAGATGATGCTCTCCGAACGCTGCGCGGCCAGCGGCTAGATCGTCGCGCGCGCCGGCGAGTTCGCCGCGCAGAGACAGCGCCTCGTCATCCGCCGCGCGCATCCGGCGCAGCGTCAGATTGACCTTGCCGAGCGCCGCCTGCCGGTCGACGAAACCGAAGCTCTGTGTGACCGTCAGCTCGATCGGCAAGCGCATCAACTCGTCGAGCATACCGGGGCCTGTAGCGCCCGGATATTCCTTGATCCCGACCATCCCTACGAAGCTGCGCCGGCCATCGCCGCTGTTGCCTAGTTCGACCGTCTCGGCGCCAAAGCTGATGCGCCGGTCGGGCAGCGCCTGACCGATGTCGCCCTCGGGCCGCTGCACCGAGCGCGGCGCTCCGCCGTAGAGCATCGCGAGATAGTCGAGGATTTCGGATGCCGTCCCGCCGGCGTGGGGATACTCGCCGAGCCGCCGCGGGTCATAAGCGCCAAGCGCGGCGAGCATTGCGTCGGTCGCGGCCTCAAGCGCCCGGCGCTCCTCGGCAAGCGCAGTCGCACGGCCCTCGACCGAGATGCGGCCGAACAGGTTCGCCAGCCGGTCGGCGACGCCACCCCTGCCCTGCGCAGGCCGGCGAATGAGGCACAGGAACAGTTCGTTGACGAAAAGCTGCTTATTGGCCAGCCGCCGCTGCCAGGCGGCATGGACGCGCGCGCTGAACGGATCGGCAAAACGACCAGCGCTCGCGATATCCACCCGCCGCCGCACGACATGATGGTAAAGCGCGAAGCGTGACGATCCGATCGCCTGCAGCATCGCATCGCGCAGACCCTTGCGATAGTTGATCTCGCTCGTCTCGGCAGTCTCGAACAACAGACCGTCCAGTGCCACGACCTGCATCAGCCGTCCGTCGCGCAGCATCAGCGTGTAGGGGTCGATTGCCGCGCGATACGGCAGATGCGATCCTGCCGCCGCCTCGCGCGGCCAATCCTCGGGACGCCCTACGGGCGGTACGAGTTGCAGCGCCACAGCCGGTAATTCTTGACGCGCGGACAGCGCTGCACCTTGACCAGCCACAGGTCGAAGATGCGCGGGTCGCGCAGGCACGCCGCTACACCGACAACGTGCACCGCGACCGCCGCGACAAGCACCCACGCGGACTTGAAAGCGAGGAACAGCTCGGTGGTCAGGATCGCGTTGGCGATGGCAAAGCCGTAGGTGACGCCGAACAGCATCTGCGGACGCGTCAGGCCGGTGAACAGCAAATCTCGGTCAAGGCCGTCCATCTCAAAGGCCGCCGCCAGCCGATGCCTGGATTCCACCGACGATGCTCGCCGCCCCGAACAGGATGAAGCAACCAAGAATGACTGTCGCGCCGTAGCGCCAGCTCATCCGGCCCGTGAGCATCAGGAAACCGACCGACGCAACCGCGATGATGGCCACCACCGTCGCCACCGTGCCGAGCAACGTATGCTGCAACCACTGCATCGCACCGACGATGGGGCCGGAGCCGGCGGGATCGGAGAAACTGTCCTGCGCCAGCGCGACCTTTGGCCAGACAAGCAGGGACATGACGCTTACGATACGCTTGATCGACACCACCCAACCCCCGCCGAACCAGTGGAACACTGTGTCCTCGCTTTGGCGACACCCGTCAATTCTTCATGCGCTCAGAATGCATCATCCTGGCGCAAATCACTGCATTGGCGCGAGGTCACCGGATCGCATTTGCATCGACGGCACCGATGCGCCGGCATAAGGATCATAAACGGACGCGCGCGGCGGCGCAGTCGTTACCGCTCCTGGCCGAGGCAGGCTTGGCGCTGCTGGACCGACTTCAACCGGACGCGCCCGCAGCAACCCGGCACTGATCACGGGCGCCCCGAAAATCAGGAAGATGCCCAGCACTACCTCCAGCCCGCGGCGCGTGGTAACGCGTCCGCTCATCACAGCCAGCCCGAGCATTGCCACGGCAATTGTGGCTACGGCCAATGCGAGCGAGCCGGTCAACATGTGCTCGACCCAATTGGCTGCCACCAGGACACTGTCTCGCATTATCATTGGCTCGACACCTTCGTTCGAAATCTTTTGGGCCTGCTGGGTTGATGGCGGTATCTAACCACCTCACTCTTCGCGCAAGCGCTCGTCCGCTTTGATCGCCGAGGCCGACCTGCTCGGCATGACGGAGACCGGGAGCGCCTGTATCGAGAACAGCACGCTGCCATGGCGGCGCTCAGGCTGAAGAGAATCGTCCGCCAGTCTAAACCGAGGATTTGCAAGGCCGTGGATGCCGTGCTCGAAGGGGAAGCCCAAGCCGCGTTCGAGGCGCTCGACGAAGGGGCGGCCGCGTCGTCGAGCAGCCCGACACCCAGACCCACCAGGCCGTCCTCGCCCGCGACTTCGCCGCGCTCTTCCGCGAGGACCGCGCGAAGACGCCGGTGCTCGACCCCACCCGCCAGGGCGGGCAGGAACTCACCGACGCCATCCGCGCCGCGCTCGTCACCGACGGCACGCCGGGCGAGGATGCCATGGTCGCGAGCGTCCTCGAATCACGCGACCCGGCCGCAAGCCCGGCTCGCCACCTCCTACCGGCCCGGCGACATCGTCGTCCTCAGCAAGTCGGAGAAGGGCCGACCCCGCGCCGGCGTCCGGCACCGCGTTGAGGCCGTCGACCCCGCGACCGGCACCGTTCGCCTGCGGCCCGACAAGCGCCCCCGGCAGCGTGCAGACCCAAGCCTGTCGACTGGCAGCCCGCGCGCTGGGGCGCCGATGTCGCCGAAGCCTTCATCGAAGTGCCGCAGGAGTTCAGGACCGGCGACCGCATCCAGTTCACCCGGAACAACTATCGCGCCGATCAGCTCAACGGGCAGACCGCCGAGGTGGTCGCGATCGACTCCCATGGCGCGAGCATGGTCCTCCAGCGCGAGGACGGGCGGCGCGAGATGCTCGACCTCGCCCATCTTGCCGACCGGCATCTCCGGCCAGGATGGGTGCGGATGATCCATTCTGGCCAAGGCGCTACGTGCGATCGGGTCTTGGCGCACTTGGAGAGCTTCTGCGCCAACACCGTCGATGCCCGCTCCGTCTATGTCGCGATCAGTCGCGCGCGACACGGCGCGGCCGTCTATACCGGCAACCGCGCCAACCTCACCGAAGCGCTCGGCATCCGCGATGGTACGCAGGTGGGGGCGATCGATCAGACCATGACGCAGCCGAAGGTGGCGACGATCGCCACACCCACGCCGGTCAAGGCCGCAGGGATGGCGATCGGCGGCTAGCTCATCAGCGAGAGCACCTCATCGATCTGATACTGGGCATATGAGGAACTTTTCCGCCTAGCATCGGCATCTTCAAGAAAGTGGTAGATGCGATTATCCACCTCCACCCCATGCTCGTGGATATATCCTATTGTAGAAAGCGCATCGGCTTCGATTTTATCCCAATCAACGGTTTGGCGATTTCGCTTCATTTCTACGATGCCGATGACTGCTGCGCGAATGCGACCATCAATCATATCAATCACCTTTTTGGAAGGTGGAAGTTAAATCTAAATCCAAACATATTCCCCTCGACATTGAGGTGGGTGATGGGCTTGTTCACATCCAACCTGATGATCAAGCGGTTCTCGAAGAAACGAATCTGACCTGCGCGACCAACGCCATATTTTGCGAAACCCTTTGACGCACCTTCGATCGCAGTCTTTTCTGCAACGCCAACGCCTGTAACCAGAAGGCAAGCGGCAACATAGTCGGATGCGCTGCAGTTGGCGCTGCTGACGAAGCCACAGTCATAGTCAATGACCCAGTCGCTAATGAAGTTGTGAACCGGCTTCGGCACCTTCTTGGCCAGGACGACGATATCCGCACCGATGTCATGATTGAGGATGCCATTCTGCGGCAACTACTGCCCACGCGCCCGAACTCTTTTTATCACAAGCAGGAATGGATAGGTCGCTCCAGCGACTAAGTAAATAACAACAGTCCAAGCCACGAATCTCAGAAATATTGCAGGATCAAGCTCAGCTATATCGTACATGAAGCCAGTCGGCGATAGAATGCGACCTCCAGACATGCCAATGCCGACGAGAACGACTGGCACCACGAAGATGGAATACAGCGCCAAAAGCGCTATGTATACGCTTCTACGTAGCACCAGACCATTCCTCTAGCCTCTAGTAAATCGTGGATTTCTTCCACGTCTTTGATAAAAGAAATACCCGAAATAGCGGACGCCTCGGTAATAGATTTCAGCTTTAGCCGAGCAGGCCAAATCGCCACCGCCCTGTTGCTTGCAGACATTACGAATGTCGGAGTAGAAACGGCTATCGCATGTCGGCCGATCTGCGGCCGAGCCGTAGCAGGTGTCATGCCTCCATGCATGGGCCGGATATGTCGGTGCCACCGACGTTGTCAGGAACGCCGGATGATAAGGCCAGCGCCATCACAGTAATCAGGCACGCGTCGTAGTCGCAGAAGTGGGTCGTCCCGATTGCCGGCCACTAAAATGTCATCATTTTGCTGCAAAGATTATCAATCACGTCTTGCCATCACTAATATTGCTAGGAGAAGCATCCCGCTGATTAAGGTGGCGACCCGTATAGCGAGCTCCACATAGAAGCCTGCTCTATCGTACACAGATACGCCGTCGGGACGCTGTTGAGGTATAAGACCCCCTCCATAAGCCCAGGACGCTCCAATGATAGCGGCGCCAACCACAAATACGACCGAATACAAGAGGATGTTATTTCTTCGGAACATAAAACTGCTATCCACGAAGGGCTACGCATGAGCCGTATATGAGCGACCACAGGCTCGCATCAGCGGCTGCAGTGGGAGAAGGGATATTGAACAAGAATCTTCGTACCCAGATTTCCCCAGCAAAAACCGCATCGCAGGTCGATCTTTGCGTTCCCGAACCATCATAGCAAACGTCATGGTTGAAGCACGCTTGGTTGATCCCCTGGTTGGGAAAGCGCGCGCCTCCCTCACCGCCGCAGTAGTTTACACGTGCATCATACTTAGGTCTTGGCTTGGGAGCGGGCGTCGGCTCCTCCTTTTGCGGCACTAATGTGCGCAATTTTGATTCAGTGTCGTATGAACCTTCAACGACGTTTCACCATCACTCAGCGTTACATTATTGTAAAAGCTTGATGTCATACTGTTGGACGAAATGCATAGCGTTAGCTGATCGGCGCTAATCCATTCAACACGCGACAGACCTAGGTATTCTCCTTCCACAATCAGCTGTTTGACAGTTTTCTCTCTCAAAATGCGGACTGCGTAAACGCGCGTCGTATCCGCAGATAAGGGTCCATCGCCCCCAAAATCCTCTACAACAACCCTCAATGCAGCCAACGGACTCCGGTACGACCGCGTCGCACTCGGTTTGCCACTACACGCCGGCAGGAAGCTCAACAGGGTGCCGAGAATGGCCATAAGAAGAACCCTCATCTCGGGCACCCCCCGGAGGCGAGGGCAGCGTCACGAGTTGATGCGGCGCTCTGGTCTGAGAACATTGGACCAGTGAGTGTGGACCAAGATTTGTGGCCTCTTAAAGCCGACGAGATTGCATAAGCCCCAGCGCCGGCGTCGAGAATAGCATTGGAGATGATGCCCGTGCCGATTGCGTAGTAAGCAAAATTGCCTGCCCGACCGAGCATCCCAGCTTCTGCCTGACCACGAAAATTATTTTTGAAGTCTATCGGTCCATTCGGCCACGCAATTGATGCCATAGCTCCTGCTGCGGAAGGAAGCGGGTTGCCGCCAGATTGTATCGCTGCATCTGCAGCGCTTTGCAGTGCCGCTCTCTGACTTCTAACATAGTCACCAACTGTCCTGCCATTGGGTAAACGCGTTCCGCAGTCTACCTTTTGCGGCTAAAACCCTAGTAGTTGGAGGTCCGCCGTTCATCGTCCGGCGACTTTGGATTTTCCCATTGCCGCTGCTGAATAGCCAAGTTCTCCGCTGCTACAAGCGACCCATTGGCTGCGGCTCTTTTATATAGCTCCAGAATTTCGCTCTTAGCGCCGACAGGATCGATGTCGCCTAACAGAACTGCCAAAAGGTTCATGGACTCGATCTGACCACGATCAGCCAGCATTCGTAGCCGGTCGACGAACTCTGATGGCCGATCCCAATCAAGGGCTTCAACAATTTTCGTGTAAGCATCTAAGTCGGCGTCTGTAGACATATCAACACCTACAATCCCACGGGTGAAAGCAGAATTATGATCCCGCCAATGATGATAACGCCCAGCCCGAGGCCAGCGGCTGGCGCTACCGTCGACGGTGGCTGTTGAAATGGGACGTCAGCGCCATTCGGGTCTAAGGGGGTAAAGTTGGCAGGCGGTCCGTTGTAGCCCGGCTCACCCAGACGAGCGGGCCTTTCAATGCCCTTTCCGTCCTTCTTGCTATTATCAATGACCCAGCCAGGACGAGTTGGGTGCGGCCTGATTTTCTTGTTAGGATTTTGGGTTCCATCGGGGCGTGCAGTACGTCCACGATCTCGAGTCCTGTTCTCCAGTATTTGCGGCGAAGCATCTCCACCAGTTTCTGCCATCGGCCTGCTGACACCCGCAGCCGGTGCGTTTGACAGGGCTGCGGAATTGCCTGCTCGCACGGCCGTGACGACGATATCACGCTGCCTCCCGGAGACACCGCCGTCTCGCAAGGCCGTAACGACGATGTCACGCTGCTTCTCGGAGACACCGCCGTCATGCTTAATTCTAATGAAGCCGAATTCCTTATCCAGCCCGCTCGGATCGGTCGCATTGATCGGATCGCTACCGACGTAGTTGTACCAGTTGAGCCCGCCGCCATAACCGATCGGATCGGTCTGCATGAAGCGGCCGAGCGTGGGCGAGTAGGCCCGTGCCTTGTAGTCGTAGAGACCCAGGCTCGGCAGCCACTTTTGCCCGGTATATTGGAAACGCCCGATGTTGTTGGCGCCGGGAATCCCATATTCATCCTAGCTGTTGACCGCGATCGCGTTGCCCGCGTCGTTCGTCACCGCCACGATGCTCCCGCGCTCGTCGGCGTGCAGCCACCGCCGGTCGCCAAATCCTGCGCCCTCGTACCAGATCAGCGGCTCGTCGCTGCCCGGGCCATAGACGTAGCGGCGCAGCAGCGCACCGTTCGACTGGTTCGTTTCCGCCATCACGTCCGCCCCGTCATAGGTCAGCGTCGTGTTGATACCATTGTCGGCGGTGATGTTGAACAGCCGCCCGAGCGGGTCGTAGGCAAGGTTCGCGCCCGGCGCCGTCGCCAGCTGATTGTCGACCGTATAGCCATAGGCCGTGCCGCCCGACGCCGTCAGACCCGACAGGCGCGAGGCCGAGAAGGAACGGCCCCGCTCCGGCATCGGGCACCACGTCGAGGCCGTCGTCCCCGCGACCGGCACGGTGCGGCTGCGGCCCGACAAGCGTCCCCGGCAGCGTGCCGAGTCGAAGTCCGTCGACTGGCAACCCGCCCGCTGGGGCGCCGATGTCGCCGAGGCGTTCGTCGAGGTGCCGCAGGAGTTCAGGGCCGGCGACCGCGTGCAGTTCACCCGCAACAACTATCGCGCAGATCGGCTCAACGGGCAGACCGCCGAGGTGGTCGCGATCGATCCCGCCGAGTCCAGCATGGTCATCCAGCGCGAGGACGGGCGGCGCGAGATGCTCGACCTCGCCCACCTCGCCGACCGGCATCTCCGGCCGGGGTGGGTTCGCACCATCCATTCCAACCAGGGCGCTACGTGCGATCTGGTCTTGGCGCACTTGGAGAGCTTCCGCGCCAACACCGTCGATGCGCGCTCCGTCTATGTCGCGATCAGTCGCGCCCGACACGGCGCGGCCGTCTATACCGACAACCGCGCCAACCTCACCGAGGCACTCGGTATCCGCGATGGCGCGCAGGTGGGCGCGATCGACGAGGCGATGAAGGTGCCGGACATGGCGATCGCCAACCCCGCGCCCGTCAGGGGCGCGGGGATGGCGATCGGCGGGTGATGCAATTAACAGAACTCGGATAACTCAACTCACTCAGGCGCGAGTCCAGGATGCTATCTCCTTTGCCAAGGCAGGATCACTAGCCAACTCCGCCAACGCCTCTCGGGCGGCTGTTGAGCTAGATTTTCGCAGTCCTTGAAGAAGAAGGACCCGACTTTCTCCGTTAGTGGGGTCTTTCACCAGCCCAACAAGCTCTTCGATAACGCTATCTCCGGCGATAGCTGACAATGCAACAGCCAGGCCGTTCTTCACCCCACTGTCAACCGGAGCCACCCTATATTCTTCTTTTAGAGTTGGCCATGCATAGGCGGCAGCTGGAACAGCAAGAGCACGAGCAATCGCCTCACGATTTCGATCGATATACGGCTTTCTAAGATGGTTCAACAATATGGGAATGGCATTCGGGTAAGGCGTCGCTGTGTTGGCTAAATCCCAAGCGCTCTTAACATTCCATCCCGCCTCCCGAAGCTCATCTAGCAGAGGAGACGCATCCTCTCGAAGTTGCTGCGCTTTCTTTTCTAACGCGGCATCTTTCTCCTGCCTCATCTTCACGTATGCCGGGTCAGCCGCTAAAATAGCGTTGTGCTCGGCAAGGGTCATTGATTTGCTTCGAGACATGCAGGCTACATTCCTGGAATGTTTGTAATTCTAATTACTCCTTGGGACTGCAATCCCAAGAGCGGAGCCGAAAGTCGCGTTGACGAGCGCACATAAAGGTCAAATTGCAAGCCATTGCCCTGCGAGTAAGTGACATACGATCTTAGCTGACTAGTATAGGATAGGCGAGCAACATTCTTAACTTCGCTCAGCGTTGTATCATTCAGACCATCAGGGAACCTAACCTGACCGTCCACATTGATCATCACCTTTGGGCCTATGTCGATTTGAGCACGGACCGCAGCTTCGCCCTGAGCGCCAACTCGCCCAATTCCTAGCGCCCGACCAACTCTGCACAACAAGCCACATGAGGGCAGTCGAGCGGTGACGACAATGTCAGCATCAGCACCTGCCTCGATGCCACTTTGCGGAGAAGCATCTCCACCAGTTTCTGCCATCGGCCTGCCGACACCCGCAGCCGGTGCGTTTGACAGGGCTGCGGAATTGCTATCTCGCAAGGCCGTAACGACGATGTCACGATACTTCTCGGAGACACCGCCGTCATGCTTAATTCTAATGAAGCCGAATTCCTTATCCAGCCCGCTCGGATCGGTCGCATTGATCGGATCGCTACCGACGTAGTTGTACCAGTTGAGCCCGCCGCCATAACCGATCGGATCGGTCTGCATGAAGCGGCCGAGCGTGGGCGAGTAGGCCCGTGCCTTGTAGTCGTAGAGACCCAGGCTCGGCAGCCACTTTTGCCCGGTATATTGGAAACGCCCGATGTTGTTGGCGCCGGGAATCCCATATTCATCCTAGCTGTTGACCGCGATCGCGTTGCCCGCGTCGTTCGTCACCGCCACGATGCTCCCGCGCTCGTCGGCGTGCAGCCACCGCCGGTCGCCAAATCCTGCGCCCTCGTACCAGATCAGCGGCTCGTCGCTGCCCGGGCCATAGACGTAGCGGCGCAGCAGCGCACCGTTCGACTGGTTCGTTTCCGCCATCACGTCCGCCCCGTCATAGGTCAGCGTCGTGTTGATACCATTGTCGGCGGTGATGTTGAACAGCCGCCCGAGCGGGTCGTAGGCAAGGTTCGCGCCCGGCGCCGTCGCCAGCTGATTGTCGACCGTATAGCCATAGGCCGTGCCGCCCGACGCCGTCAGATTGCCGCGACCGTCATAGCCCAGCCCCGTCGCCCCCGCGCTCGTCAACTGGTTGAGCGCATTGACCCCGTAGCCGCGATCGACATTATATGCCCCCGTCCACGCATAGGCATCGTTCGATGACGACCGGCTCGTGATCTGGCCTGCGGGGTTGTAGCTGAAGGTCAGCGCATTCGACTGGTTGCCGCCCGACAGCGTCAACGCCGACACACGCGACGCTGGATCATAGGCATAGGTCGTCGCCGTCCCGTTGGCGCGTGACAGGCTGGTCCGACGCCCCATGTCATCATAGCCGAACGTTATCAGCGGATTGCCGCCGCTGTCCCGGATGACGCTCATCTCGCCGGTGGCGAGATAATCGTAGCTGACGTAATTGCCGTCGCCCCAGGTAAAGCGCGTCCGCCGGCCTGCGCTGTCATATTGGAATGCCGCGTTGCCGAGGCTGTACCAATTGTCACTCTGGCTCGTCCGACGCCCCAGGGCATCGTAGCCGAAGCCCAGCACCCGCCCGTTGCTGTCCGACGCGCTCGTCAGATGGCCGAGATTGTCATAGGCATAGGACTGGTCCGTCTCCCAGTAAACGCCGTTCGGCCGGTCCCTGGACACCAAGCGGTTCAGCGCGTCGTAGCCGTAACCGATCACCTGGCCATCGCGCAGGCGTTTCGAAATCACGTTGCCATTCGCATCATAGCCTTGCTGCTCGAAACTGCCGCCGGGGAAGCTGGTCGTCGATAGTCGATCCAACCCGTCATACGCATAGGTCGTCACATTGCCATTGCCGTCGGTAACGCTGGAAACTTTGCCGCTGGCGGTATACCCGCTCTTTTCCTCGACTTGATCAGCGGTGCCGACGGCGGAATATTGGCTCGTTACCTGCCCCGCGCCATCATAAACGAGCTTCGACACGCGGTCGGGTCCGTTCGGCCCGTTGGTCTGAGGTGTGCAAGCATCTGTCTGGCCATTCCACTGGCCCGGATCCATGCGCAAGGCCGTGCACTGCAACCTGCCTAAAGCATCATAGCCGTATTGCGTTGTGGCATAGGTGGTACCGCCCGAGGCTAAGACATCCTTGGTCTTTCGGTTATTGCCATCGAAGCTGCTCATAATCTGCTGCTGCGATGCGAAGGAGCCACCGTTTGCATCCGTCGTTCCGACGCTGACAGCATCGACCAGACCATTGGGCAAGTAGTGAAACATCTTTGCGCGCCGTTGCCGCGGCCCTGATCCGTCCGGGTCGGGAAAGACGATGCCCGTTACTCGACGCAGAGGATCATAAGTGAAATTGGTGACATCGACTGCGCCTGGCAACGGACCATCGCTAGCGGTCAGATTCCCGACATCATCATAGGCGAATGCCGTCGTTGCTACCACCGATCCGTCACCGGCGCCGACGCTTGTCGAAGAGGGCAGCAAGTTACCGCCATCATTCCGGGAAAGGTACGTCAATCTCGTTATTTGCTCGTCAGGGCCGCCCGAGCAGGTCGTGTTGGTTCGGCATTCCGAAATTGTTGTGGGGAGATAGGTGGGAGCAGGCGATGTACCCCCGGCCCCGTAATTGACTGTCCACGAAGGGAAAGCCTGATAGCCATAGCTTATCTGCGGGCGGGGCGCCCCACCGCTTGGGGCAGGAAGCACGATCGATGAGACGCCGCCATGCGTCTCATTATACGTAATATCGGTCGTGCGCCCTTTTGCGTCCGTGATGGAGACCGGCTTATTACAGGTCTTTACATTGCCGCAGGCCGAGTAAGCCGCGGTTTGCACGATATCCGCCAGTCCTGATCCAGCTTTCGCCTTCTCCCGCCGCTCGACAATGTTCCCACGATCGTCATATGTATACGATACAGTATTGCCCCCTGGCAAACTCATTTGCAACAGTCTGCCCTGTGCGTCGTATGAATAGCTGGTCGTTCGACCAACTTCATCACTCATAGAGGTAACAACGCCTAGATCGGGATTCGACGTGAACACGCGCTGTCCACCAAACGGATCTGTGACCGTCGTTATGATACTGGATCCACTATTTGCATACGAATACGTATGGGCGACGCCATCCCTGGTAATCTGACGGACCCTATAATCAGAAGGGTCGAATTGTACTATGGTCGTGTCGGAGGTGGCGCCTGGCGGCGTGATACGCAACGCGCCACCCGGTCCGCCGTCTCGTGTGTAGCGGGTAACCTGGCCTGCGGCATCCGTCACCGACAGAACTTGAGTTGCGCCGGCGTAAGCCTCGCTGTACGAGACTTGGAGCATCGCGTTGCTTCCTGGACAGTCATCAGCGCCGGGATGACACGTCACGTTCTTTAGATTGTAGGCGCCGACGACTGTAGGCTTAGACCAGCTGTCGTAATCATCGCGCGTAATTGAACCAGAAGAGTTGTTGGCATATCTAAATTTTAGCAAATACCCGCCGCTGCTTACCACCGCTTGAAGACGTATAACGGCCTTTGATCCATAGGGACAGGACGGCCCATCAAAATTGTCCTCATAGCCTCCACTGCAATAATTCGTGAATTTGTAATAGAAATCTTTTCTTTCTCCATTGGGATAGACAAGAGATTGAATGTATCCGGTATCCGACCTTAACGATCCATAATATGTGGGATCACTAGCGGTTGATTGGAACGTAGCAATAGCACCATCTCTAGACACGAATGTCCATGTGTCGCCCTGCAATGTAAGCGTGGAACCATCTCCCTCTAATGAGGTATATGAGCCTCCATTATCTTGGAAGCTCTTTGACGTGCCATCGATCGTTACAATCAGAGCCGCCCCATAGCGATTGAGCGTGCCGGCACTGGATGGCCGCCAGCCTGCCAATGTGTTTTCAAGGCCGAACCGTAATCCTCTTTGCTTTTCACCACCAATGCTCAGGTCGATAGTTGATAAAGGATATAACCCCCTGCTGACATCAACGCCATTTTCATCGACGGGCTCCCGGACTGGAGGAGGCGGGATATTTGCAGACTGCGCACAAGCATCAGCAATCCCTACGCACAGCCCAATCGCCGTTGCTGTCAGCAGGAAAGCCTTCCTTGACCAATCCCCAAAAACCATCGATCAACTCCCTTTACTGATCCGATAAAATTTCTGTTCAGCATTCCCTACCGTTAAGAGACCAAGAGCAACGCCTGGCCAAAAATATGCTGCGCTTTTCAGTCTTCGATATGTGGATTCTACTAGTGCTGTCTTCGCTATAAACCACCCCTCCGGCGCAGTTACGGACTGAACCTAACTAAAAATGTAGGCTCCGCTATGGTGCCCCGATCGTTCTGACACGTATTCTATTGTCGGCTTTGTCATGCGAATATTCACTAATGACACCGTTGTTCACCGAACCAGAGCGGATCAACTTAACCAGACGCCCCTTGGCGTCATAACTATAATTGATAGTCTCGGAAGCGCGAGCCATCACAGCGCCCACAAGCAGCGAGGTCGCGATCCCTGCGCCGACGACAGTTACAATTGCCTTGCGTCTCATTTGCCACACCCTCCCATGACGGATGCAGGCCCACACGATATCTGTTGATATCAGCAACATAACTCGATTCTGCGAACTATATAGGCAGCATGAAATCTATTACTTCTGATGTTGTGTAGTCACATCCGGACATCGCTGGCAAACACAAAATATTGAACCACTGTGGAGTAATTATAAGGGCCTATGGCGAGGTACTTTTTCAGGAGATGAATCGTGATGATGGCGGAAGACCTAAGGCTGAGACTCAACCAGAGCCAGAATCCCGCCGCGATCAGATCGCTTCGGCTACGGGCGGCGCCAGCGATGAACCGGGCGCCGGAGCCGGGACGTCCCAGACCGCGGCCGCCAGCGTTGCCAGCTGCATCTGACGGGTCTCGATCTCCTCAGGCGTCCACCTGAAAAAGGACTCGAGGTCGGCTACCGCGGCGCTGATGCGCGTGTTCACCCCCGCGCTGGTTTTCTCGGCGATCGCACGGGTCAGGAGCAGCTGGGACTGGCCATAGAACTGCCGCTTCGTGGAAAACGGCCGATTCCCGAGAGAGGAGTTGATATCCTGTTCGACGAGCGTGAGGTTGCCAAGACGCTGCGTCCAATTCCCGCTGAAGTCGCCGAACTCGTCAATGCACTCGGATCGCCCTTCACCCTGCCGGCAGGGGCCGCGTCGCTCAGTCTGCGATCGGGCGTCGCGACGCGCGACGTCAGCAGCCGATCCCAACTGGGTGCATCGATGCGGGTAGGGTCAGTGGAGCGCGACACCGCCAGCTTCCAGCCCAACATCGACCTGCCGATCGCAGGGGCCGCGACGCCGTCGCTCACGTCGATCGCTGCGCTGTCGGCCAACGCGACCGTCGCCGCGGAAAGACTGTCGAATATTGGCACGTTGTGGACCCTGGGCTACGGTCTACACTGGACGCCCCTGCCTGGCTATCACTGCTCGCATCGATCAGCGACACGCGATCGGCCCCGACGGTCGAACAGCTTGGCGCGCCGCTGATCGTCGTGCCCAACGTTCGCACCTTCGATACGTGCCGTGGAGAAACGGTCGATATTACGCACAGCTTCGGCGGTAACCGGCCGACGTCGCGGATGTAGTTGCGCTGCGTCTCGTGGCCGAAACGGCGCAGATCCATCTCGTCGATAAGACGCTGGCGTAACGGGCTGACGGCAACAACCGGTGCAAGGATCGTATGGCAGGGCTCCTTTCGTGGAACCCCGATGCTCTGCCTGCCACCCGAAACGCTCAACCGGCGCGCAACGCCCGTTACATCACCTCAACCGTGTCCCGCACGCCCTCCCGCGCAGCGGGTTCGTGCATCCACCAAAACAACACGGCTAGCCCCACCTGGATTAACTTCCCAAGGGAGCGGCACAGGCATTGATGCGCTCTCGCCGGAGCGCTTTCAGACATTGCTCTAAGCTGCCAAGCCACATCGCGTTCCGGCAAGTCTCGATTTGAGACGCTATCTGTCGTCGGCGCGCTTGCTGCTACCGACAGTAAATCGTATAGGGGTGGAGTTCGCAGGCACCGCCAGGCGATGCATGGTCCAAAGCCCGGTCCACGCGCAGCGCCGCGTGAGGCGAGTCGACCATTCCGGTTTCACCGGATGCGCGCCGCTTGCCATCCGGCAATGCGAGTTCGGATGCGGGAGGATCACCGCCTTCGACTTTCGCCGATCATCGGCGGGATCTCCTGAATGGCTGCCAGGTGGCCGTTCCTTTCGAGGAGCGGCGCCATGTCCGAGAAGGACAGGAACAATCACGACATCGGCAGTTCGGCCGGCAATCTGTCGGCTGCGGGCGGCCACGACCGGCCGGACCTGAACGGACCGATCGGTCCGATCCTCGGCGCGGCCGGGCCCGGCGAGTTTCCCCAGCCGCTGCCTGCCTGCGCCACCTGCCCCAAGGCGATGTGGTATCGCGCCGCGCGACAGGGCCTGCGCGCATTCTGCCGCGAGCTTCGCGTCGTCACTTGGCATCCGGGGGAGAACGACCCGGTCACCGAGTGCGATGGCCGCGATGCCGCGCTCCTTAGCGGCGCTCCTTAATCGATCGCCGTCGCCCGCGCTGCCCTGGCAACGTCCGCACCATTCCCCAAACCATCAAGTCGTCGAGGTGATCGACATGGCCAAGAAGCCCAGCACATCCACCGCCCTCGTTCCAGCCGGCGGGCGCAAGCCCCCTGCCAAGCGCAAGGTCGCGACGCCCGCTGTTCTGCCCGCAACCTCGGACACGTTGCTGCCCATCCTTCGATCCGAGCTCGCCGTCGCCAAGCTGATTGGCAGCGGCGGCGAGATGATGGGAGAGGACGACGTCGTTCGCGTCACCGGCCGCGCCTACGCGACCGACACTTACATCGTCCCTGCCGATGAGGTGTTCTACGACCGCGCATCTCAGCCCAAGGGCGAAGGACGATGGCTGGGCGAGGCGGACAAGGTCAGCTGGCGCGATGACGCCAGCGGCTATGACTGTATCATGCTGCGTGATCGCCACCTCGGCTTCCTCAGCGGCTATGTCGGCATCCCGCAAGATCACCCGCTGTGGGGCTGGGATCACGACGCGGTTCCGCCTGACATCGGCATCGAGGTGCATGGCGGGCTGACATATTCGCGGCTGTGCGAGCACGGCCCCAGCCCGGCGGCGCGGTACCTCGCTACTGAGGTGCGTCGCATCTGTCACGTCCGCGTCGCGCCGCCCCGTTTCGAACCGCTGAAGCACGCCACCGACCACCGCGTCGGCGATCCGCACGCCTGGTGGTTCGGGTTCCGGTGCGATCACGCCTACGATCTTGTCCCCGGTGACGCTCCGAGGTCCGCTCGCTCGTCCTCTTCGGAACTCGATCGCACATATCGCGACGACGCCTATGTGGTCCGGGAGACGGTCGCGCTCGCCGCGCAGCTGCGCGCAATCGCCGACGGTGGAGCGATCCCTCCGCGCGACGGCCCGCCCCCGATCGGCCTCGATCCCCGCCGCCGAGGCGGTCGTGGTTGAGTTCGGTCGTCACCTTGGCGAGCTGCCGTGGGGCTGGTGGCTGCGTGCCGGTTCCGCTGGGTTCGAGGATCCGGAGGGGCGCACCTGGCGGAGCGTTCGGGACGCCTTCTGGGAAGGCGAGCTCAAGCTTCCGAGCGCAGATGAGGCGCTCGATCAGCACGAGCTGATGCTGCGGGTCATGACCTCGATCCGGGAGGGCATGTCGGCTCGGGAGAGCATGCACGACATCTTCGAGGGCGACATGATGTTCTCGCGGTTCTATCGATGCTGGCTCGCCAACATTGGCATGATCGAGCCGTCGCATGGGCGCGCCACGCTGGAAGCGCCGCTGAGCGCGCTGGGTCGGTCGGTCCTGATGATGCTGCAAGCGACCCGCGAGCCCGAGTTCGAGGGGCTGCCGATGCGAGCAGTGGTCGCGGCGGTCACGGCCGCCAAGGGAGCAGACGCAGAGGCGCGTGAACGCGCGTTGCTCACGTTCGAGCGGGAGGTAGGCTTCCGCCGTCACGTGTTCGCGCGTGAGAGGGTCGGCACTCGGCACCTCGTGACGTTAACCGGCATCACCGCAGGTGCAAGGATGCCGACGCGCTACGTCGCCTGGTCACACTCTTTTGCCGACGCTACCCCGCGTGACGACCTGTTTATCTGGCTGGCGGAGCGGGTGCACCGCTGGGACGAGTGGGGTGAGCTCGCCCATCGCAAGGGCGCCCACGCGCTCACCAGCCACCTGCTGTCGCTGATCGTCGGCGCGGGCGGCCTGTCGACATGACGAAGAAACGTCGAGGTCTAGTCAGCACCAAGTTCGACCCGGCGGACCGGCCGGCCATGTCCGATGCGCCGACCGATACTGATCGGCAGCGCATCCAGAGAGCCCGTCGTAGGTCGCGAGCAATGCTTACCAAGATCGAAGCGGCGCGCGCTGCGGCGGTGACGGCCGCGTTCCGGGCGAAGCTTACCGCTTGCATCCGCTCTGCTTCGCCGCTCCTGATCTCGCTGCTGGCCGCCGACGGGCTGACGCCGGAAGGTGCCCTGGCGTTGATTGTGCCCGATGAGATCCGGCATGGCCGATCGCCGCGGCCCCTCTTCAATCGCGCAGCCGTGGGGCATCTGCTGCGCTATTACATGAGCGGTATCTCGCCGTCCCTGATCTCCCCGCCATCCATGTACGAACACAAGATTCGTCGGTCGAACGGCGACTTCGTGGCGATCCAGGTGGTCGACCACGCGCTCGAGCTGGAGGCAAGGATCGGACCCCTCTGGCTCGAGACTCGGTTTGGCGAGCTTCGCGTCCAACTCGACGAAGCCGTGCCCGAGACGATTGCCGCGAGCTGCATCGGCCGGAAGCTCGAGGAGATCGTCGATCACCCAGCCTGGCGCGGCCGCGGGTGGTTGATCGTGGATGTCGAGGATGCGGTGACCTCCTACTTCGGCCAGACAATGATCGTGGCAGCCGGCTCCGTGCCGTACCGGCTGACGTGGGCCGATGCTGGTCAGAGCGTCCTGACCCGCCCGTGATGCCAGACAGAAACCAGGCGTTCGCAGCGCAGACCGACCTGCGGAAACAGGCTTCTGAGCTCGGTCTGGCGGATGGCGAGCTCGAGGCTAGCCGCCATCAGCCGTCGCTCGGAACGGCTTGGACGAGCGTCGCGATCAAGGCCGCCGCACTGGCCTCGCATCGCCAGCATCCGGCGGTGGATTCCGGCTGCTTTGGCAAACAGCGCGATGCCCACCACCGTTGCGATTGCCTCCACCAGCAAGCGCGCGGCAGCGTTGGCGGCATGCCAGCCGAGCACGGTGATCGTCAGCATGATGATGATCGACATTCCAGCTTCCTTTTCATGATTCCATCCGGATCACTTATCCCCTGCCCCCAAGGGGAAATTTGAGAATGTCCCAAGCTACGGGGCCGCCCCGGCTGGGACGCCCACGCCATGGATGGGCAGCTGGAAAGGAAAGAGGCACACGCAGGCTCTGCGGTTTCGCGGAGCATCGCCGCAGGGTGCCCTTGGCCAGCGCAGCAGGTCCGCACCGACTTGCCGGAGCGGTTGCCGGTGCTGTCCGACGAAAGCAATCTCATCCTCCAGTTTCTTGGAACCGCGCTCTCCGACATCTTCGCCCCGTGATCGCGTGAATGTTTGGGAGAACCGATTGTGACAGAGGGGTACCGCGCCTTCATCTATCTCCGGGTCAGCAATGACGACGAAGGCGGCAACAACGCCTCCAGCGCAGCGCAGGAGGCCGCCTGCCGCGCCTTGTGCGAACGCGAGGGCATCGAGGTCGTCGAGGTTTTCGAGGAGCTGAACGTCTCGGGCCGCAAGCTGCAGCGGAGGCAGTTCGACCGGATGATCGCGCTGGCGACGCCCCCCGCCCGTCCGGTGCACGTCGTCATGGTCTATGCGCTGAGCAGGTTCACCCGGCGCTTGCTCACCCAGGTCACCGCGCAGCACAAGCTCACCGAAGCCGGCGTGAAGCTGATCTAGGTGATCGAGGGCATGGGTGACGATCCAAACAGTCGCATGATGCGCGGGTTCATCGCAGTGATGAACGAGAAATACGCCAACGACGCATCGACGTTCACCTGCCGCGACCGTCGGGGCAACGCGCAATCAGGCTATTGGAACGGTGGGATAGTGCCGTTCGGGTATGAGTCGCGCGTGGTAAGCGTCGATGGACGCAAAGAACGCAAGAAGCTGTTCATCCGCGACGACGAGGCAGCGGTAGTCCGCCTGACCGTGCAGCTCGCCTGCGTTGGCCTGGTCGGCCAGCCCATGGGCACGCGCGCGATCGCGAAATATCTCAACGACCACGGCTACAGCTTTCGCGGCAGGAAGTTCTACCACAGCAACGTCGACGGCATCCTGACGCGCGAGCACTATGCGGGCTCTTATCGCGACCGCACCCGCGACGATAACGGTGTGGTCCCGGCCGTTGCCGACGAGATCGTCGTCGCCTGTCCGAAGATAATCGAGCCGGACGTGATGGCCCGTGTAGCCGCGATCCGGTCCAGGGCGGCGCCGCGCGTAACGCCGACACGGATCACCAACTCGCCCGTGCTGCTCGGTGGACTTGCGACCTGCGGGCACGCCGGGTGCAACGCCGGCATGGTGATCCGCAGCGGCAAGGGCGGCCAGTATCGCTATTACGTCTGCAACCGCAAGGCGACAGCCGGTGCCCTGGTGTGCGGCAGCAAGGCGATCCGCGAGGATGCGCTCGATGCGATCGTGCTGGAAGGCCTTCTCCAGCGTGTGCTGGCACCGGACCGTTTGCGCGAGTTGCTCGCCGATGTCCTCGACCGCTCCGATGCAGCCAGACAGCGGCGTGCCGAGGATCTCGACCGTGTCCGCCGTGAGCGGATCGCAGCGGAGACGCGGCTACGCCGGCTGCTCGAGATCGTCGAAGAAGGCATGATGAGCGCGCGCGACCCGATCTTCGCGACGAAGCTCGCCGAAGCCAATGCCTCGATTGCCGCCCTCTCTGAGACCGAGCACAGTCTGGCCGGGCAGCTTGGCGGCGCCTCGCACGAGATCACGGACGCGGCGCTCCAACGCTTCGGGGATGCGCTGGGCACTCAGCTCATGGCCGAGAACAGCACGATGCGCCGCGCCTACGTGCGCCTCTTGGTCTCCAGGGTTACGGTCAGCGACAACGAGATCGTCATCGCTGGATCGAAAGCCGCCCTGGAAATCGCCGCTTGCAAGGGCCAATCCGCCACGTTCGCGGCGGTGCCCAGTTCTGACCGAGAGTGGTGCCCCCGAGAGGACTCGAACCTCCGACCTGCGGTTTAGGAAACCGTCGCTCTATCCGGCTGAGCTACGGGGGCAACGGCGCCGTTCCTAGATTCGCGGGCGAGCCGGGTCAATCGGCGAGCGACGACGAGGCCGGCGTCAGTTGCTGGCGTCCGGCGGGATCACCGGAAGGGGCAGCGGGGCGATCGGCACGCCCTCTTCGATCAGCGCCTTCGCCTCCGACCGGCTCGCCTGGCCGTGGATGGGGCGGTCGGGTTCGTCGCCGGCATGCATCGCGCGGGCATGGGTGGCGAAATCGGCGCCGACCCAGGTGGATTTGGCGAGCGCCTGCGCCTGCGCGTCGGCGAGCGCGCGCAGCGCCTGGTTGACGCCGGCCACGGACACGTCCGGCGCGTCGGGGCGGCGGTTCGTCTTGGCGGGGATGTTGGGCGCCATCACCGCCTTGTCGACCGCGGTGTCGCCGCACAGGGGGCAGGCGACCTGCCCCGCGGCGCGCTGCGTCGCATAGGCCTCGCTCGAGGCGAACCACGCCTCGAACACATGGCCGGCGGCGCAGCGGAGGTCGAAGACGATCATGCGCGCGAGGGAACCGGCACGGGCCGGCGATGCGCCAGCACGGGGATGCGCGCCCGCACCGCGGCAAGCCGTGCGGGGTCGAGATCGGCGATGCCGACGCCCGCCGCCTCGCCCATGTCGCGCAGCATTTCTCCCCAGGGATCGACGACGAGGCTGTGGCCGTAGGTCGCGCGGCCATCCGCGTGCGTGCCGGTCTGCGCGGCGGCGACGACGAAGCAGGCATTCTCGATCGCACGGGCGCGCAGCAGGACGTGCCAATGCGCCTCGCCGGTCGGGCGGGTGAAGGCCGCCGGCACCG
>JAQMYJ010036015.1:0-22390 GCA_030014305.1 Clarias laeviceps | reverse complement strand
TTTGCAAAAATCTCAAGTAAACTTTTTTCATGTTGTCATTATGGGGTGTTGTGTGTAGAATTCTGAGAATTTTTTTTTATTTAATCCATTTTAGTATAAGGCTGTGACATAACAAAATGTGGAAAAAGTGATGCCCTGTGAATACTTTCCGGATGCACTGTATGTGCTCTGAAATGGTTAAGAATTCTGCAAGAGAAAGGCAAACCTTAACAGATTAAAGATAAATTATGCTTAAGAAGAGAAACTGGAATAAATAGGCTTATTACTACTTGAGAGTTGAATGAAAGAGATTAATTACTATTTTCTCTGGACTGTTCCTGTGTAATGTGCACTAAAATTAATTTGTGTCTTTGTTGATTTTCTACGGTTTTGCTTCAGATTTATCTTCATTAGCAAACTCCTGACCCTTCATCATCACATGCTTTTTGGCCTCTGTACACCACCACATTATATTTAGAATGAAACAATCACATGATGTGAGCAAAGTAAGCAAAGTTAAAGATTGACAAAAGTTTCATTCAGGAATTTCAGCCATTTTCTGACACACACACACACGCACACACACACACACACACACACACACACACACACACACACACACACACACACACACACACACATATCCCATTTATTTGCATTTAGAAACTCTTGGCTAGCTTTAACTGTATATTTTGAGTCATTATCCATCTGCAGTAAAGTATGAAACCTACCAGTTTTGCAGCATTTGGCTGAATTATTATCTATAGATTATTATCTTATACATTTCAAAAATTCATCGTGCTACTTCATCAGCAGTCAGGTCATCAATAAACACCAGTGGCCCAGTTCCATTGGCAGCTATACATGCTTATGCCATAACACTGCCTCCACCATGTTTGACAGATGATGTGGTATGCTTTGGATCATGAGCTGCTTCTTTCTTTCTCCGTACTTTTCTCTTCCTGTCATTCTGGTATGTTCATTTTGCTTTCATCAGTTCAAAGAATCTGGCAAAAAAAGTGTCACCTGTGGTTTGCACCTCGTTGTAAAGTGTTTGTATTTACTTCATAAAGCCATTTCATGACAATAGACTTTGACAATGCCACACCTCAAGAGCGTTTTCGACTTGGCAGGATGTTGTTCAAATGTTCTTCTTCACCATGGACAGGATTCCACTTCAGCTGTCTTCCAGGCCTTTTCCTGTTTTTGAGCTTGCCAGTTAATTCCTTCATTTTAAGAATGTTGTATTGGCGACCCAATTTTTTTTTTGCTATCATTTTTTTCAGGCTAATGATGGTCTCCTTCACTTGAGTATAGACACATCTTTGGACCTCATGTTGAGAGTTCGAGTGAACAGCTACCCATTATGGCACTCAAAATCACCTCCAAGCTTTTTATCTGCTTAATCACGATTATTTGATTAGTTTCCTATTTAGCAAATTTCTACATTTGGTAGCTCACGTGCACTGACGTAAAATATGATGTAGTTGCACTTCCAAGGTAAGTGGAATGCATTGTGTTCTTCTCACCTGAGCTAGAGATCTTAACAGTGGACCACTAACATTGCAGTTCCTCTGTAGACTTTCTGTTGTCTCACACTTGATTTCTATATCGGGAGGAGTCTGAAATGCAAGAAACACATGTGTCACCTTGGCATTAATCATACAAGAATGGCTATAGTAACTATAATACTTTAGATTCCTAACTCAACATTTTACCCTCAGGCTCTTCTCTCAAACTGGCTCACTAATAAACACAATGTGTCGCAAATCAAAATATCCCACATACTGACATTTGTAAAAAAAATCTAGAAATTAATATATTAATTAATAGAGAAATAGATTTTAGAATCAGCCATATACTAAACCATAGCATATAGACCAATCAGCCACAACACTAAGAACACTGAATTTAATAACATAAACCAGTACACTGGTGATAGGATCAGCAGCACCCAAGGTTCATCTACACCTGTGGGAAACAAAGGCTAGCCTGTCCCGCCCAATCCCACAGAAAAAGCCAATGTAGCGCAAATTGCTGGCAAAAGTCAAAGATGGCCATGATAGAGAGGTATCAAGACACCCAGTGCATCATAGCCTGCAGCCTATGGTGATTAGCACACAAGAATGTTGTTGATCTGCCCTCCAAAATCCACACAGCTCAATATCACAGAGCTTCTATGAAATGCAACGGACAATTCTGATCCATGGATGCCTCACCCTGCAACCCACAGCACCCAAAGGAGCTGCTGTGTATACAATACAGGTATGTGCATTGTATGTTTGTGTGGATGCAAACCTTCACCATCAACCCGGAGAATTGCAGGTTTGCTGAGTGAGAAATGTGAAGCTGTGTGTTGTAGGCATTTTCTCCTCTATTCTCCAGTCGAACCTCCACCAATACTCTTCTCCTGCTGGTTTCTATCACACGTTCAGTGTTCTCCCTTGTCTCCTTCTGGACACACAGTGGGCATGTAGCACACTCTCTCCAAGCACAGAATTGCCTGGAATCAAGAACAGAGGCACATACAAGTCTACCAGGTAGAGCATCATACAGAGGATTGCCATAATATATGTGCTTGAGTGTAAAACATCACGCAAAAGCATTTTTCAGGTCTAGTATGTGTACTACAGGTTTGAGTGTGGTTTCATATTAACACACACCTATGGTCAAGAAGGTCATTGCTACTCTGTAGCATCAAGTTAGGTACACATTGGTCTTCTTCCTCACACCCATTCCAAAAGGGCAGCTGAGGAAAGAAAATGTGATGCAGAATCACCATTAACCTCACATTAAGCATAGCAATACAGCAGTGAACAATGTTTAGGTAACTTTAGTCACTTAAAGCTTATTTTAGCTGTTAGTTACCTCTAAGCGTAGTGAGGTGGACCAGCCATCATCTAGTACAGGGCCTTCATCGGGGTTCTGCAGTTCCACGTCCACATTGAACACCACTGGCCGAGTGTAATCAGTCGTTTCCTATACACAGTAACCAGACTTTGATACACATCACCCTTTAAACCTTTGCATCATGTAATATAATAATAATATACAGTATTGTGATGAAAATATACATATATACTGATATTAATTCTTTTTTTTAGTTTTTACTATTAATAAACTGATAATAAAATTAGGATAGACTGTTAAAGGGGTGATGTCGGACTCACATGGACATGGAAGTAAATGTGCTCACAGTGCCTTGTGTCTAGTAGGACAGAGATATTTGCAGAAGACTGTGCTTCGGTGTTATCTAGCACTGCTCTGGGACTGTAGCGCCTCTCATCAAATGCCCAGCTCTGTTTGAGAGCTACACAGAGACCAAGAGACAGACAAGGTGAAAATGAAATATAATAAAATATAGTAAGAGAAATGTCTAATACCCACATTCCTTGGCACTGGTGTGACACTTTAACACACTATTGTGTTTAACAAGCATATGCTGCTAGGTAATGTTACAAAATCTGCTGTACCTGTGGGTTGGGTATTAAAGCTAAATTTATTTTCTACTTTTGAATTTAATTTGATGTCTTGTTACATTCTCAGAAAAGGTTAAAGCATACTAGTGCATCTCAAGAAAAACTAGAATATCATGTTGTTGTTTTTTTGTAATTTAAGTCAAAAAGTGAAAAAACTCTAATATTGTCTAAATTCTTTACATGCAAAAGGTTTTGTTTTAATTTCAATTAATATAGCTTACAGCTCATGAAAATAAAGAAATCCAAAATATTATAATATTTCCTAAAATTAAAAAGGATTTGCATTCCATAAATGTAACACTTCTGAATCATCATGAATCATGTTCATTTATGCATTTGATACTTTGTTAGGGCTCCTTTTCACACAAATTACTGCATGAATGCAGCATGGCCTAGAGGTGACCAGCCTGTGGCACTGCTAAGGCATTACTGAAGACCACATTGCACCATTGCATTTCATATCACCATTCAGCTCTTCTGTATTGTTGGGTCAGGATTTTCTCAACTTCCCCTGGACAAAAGCCCTGAGTTGGCTGGCCAAACAAGCAAAGTACTATCATCAAACCAGTTAGTTGTGGTTTTGGCACTGTGTAGGTGCTGAGTCCTGCTGGAAAAGGAAATTAGAATCTTCATAAAGCTTATTAGCAAATGGAAGCATAAAATATTATGAAATCTCTTGGTTGATGGCTGCATTGATTTTGGAGTCGATGAACCACAGTAGACCAACACCAGCAGGCGACATGGCATGCCAGATCATCACAGACTGTGGAAACTTCAGAAGCTAACTTGGATTCTGTGCCTTTCCAATCTTCCTCCACACTCTGGAATCATGATATCCAAATAAAATGTGAAATTTACTTTCATTTAAAAAGGGGACGTTGGACCACAAATTAAGTACAATAAGACAGTAAGACACTTCTGATGTTGTTCAGGAGTGGCTTGATACTAGGAATGCAACAGTTGTAGCCCATTTCCAGAAGGTGTCTTTTGCGTGTAGTTCTTGATGAGTCTCATAATTGTCCTGGCTGACCATGTACACTCTTACAGTACACTGATGAGGAAATAATCAAGAGGTCGTTTCTATTGGCTAAATATCTTATTACATTCACCCTTACATTTACAGTAGGTTTAAGACATTTAAGCAGAGACTTTTTTTGTTCTTTGTCAGCAATAAATAAATAAATAATTTTAATTAAAATAGAAATTTAAAATTATTTTGGTAAATTATATTTATGTTTTCATTAAAACAGAGATATTTCCAAGGATTCTATTGGCAGAAAAACTACATTTTTGTCAAATCCATTGTTTTCATAATTTTTGGCTGGTTATCCAGAATTCTTCTGCATCGAATAAATACTATAAATAGATAAACACCTTGGATCTGCGATCCATGTCTACCGTTATAGAGAGAGTTTTGCTTATTTTAATGAAGAATGTTATTATTATTATCGTAACTAAAATACCCTTTAATAAAGGAAAAGCTTCTCATTCATTTTTTTCAAAGATAGATGATGGAACAGGTTAAATATCTCTCTACTAAACCAGACTGAGAAAATACCAGCCAAGAGTTATCCCTGTTTTGAGAGAGGTTGAGAGAGTACATTTTTTTTGCATACATATGAGAGCGTTAGAGAGAGAGAGAGAGAGAGAGAGAGTTCCATAAATTAGATCCAGATGAGGAGTGAGAGGGAGAGAAAAGGGACAGACCCTGTTTTATAGTGGTTTCTATGGTTGTGTTTTCTGTGGCCTAACACATTAGGAAAAAAATCTATTCTAGTTAGGTGGAAAATACTACACAACCTCTCGTGTCTGTGCTCATATGTATGCAAATGGACAACCAATCATTTCTACTTTAAGGCTAAATCTTTAAAGCAGACAATAATTATTTAAATTGTCATAATTGCTCCCAGATACTTTCGCAAAGAGGAGTTACAGTGATTACATACCCACACTTTGTGTTTCTTGCATCAGGGTCCGTGCCTTGACGGTGACACAGACTATGGCTGCCATGCAGGTCACCTCTTTGCCTCCTCGCACACAGTCTTTGTTGAACATATTTATCTTTGATGGCTCAAAATGAACATCAAGGTGCACACGGACCACGCAGCGAGACCTGTTCATTTAAACCAGAAGCATGCAGTAAAAATATATATAGAGACACTTTATAGCTATTATGTTGTGGTAAATAGTGGAGGTTAAGGTTCTGGTCTAAGGTTATTAGTTCAAGCCTGTGCTCTGTCAGTCTGTTACTGTTGGCCCACATTAAGCAAGGCCCATAACCCTCTCTGCCCTATGGGTGGTGTATCCTGTCTGACCACAGCAATAATGGCTGTCTTCTTCTGCTGTCAGTTTCTACGAGCCAATGACTTACCAGAGTATGACAGCAGCACCAAGAGCACCTACAGACAAATCAGCCAGTCCATCTCCATTTATGTCCAACGCACCATGGACACTCCGACCAAAATACTGTAAGCCTGAGGATATGTCTGCAGCTGCTATTCTCTGACAAAACAGAAGTATAAGGAGAGAATGAGAAATTCATTCCTCCGGGACTTATATATTATAATGTCAAACTGTAACAGCTTTGAGTTCTACCTGCTTATACTTTGGCTGAACACCATTGTGCCGGCTATAGAAGAGGTAGATTGCACCACTGTGATCATCCTCTAGAGGGGCACCTACCACCAGCTCACTGTAACCATCACCATTTAGATCAGGCATAGAGGACATGGCGGAGCCAAAGCGAGAGTTGTGAGCCCAATCTGCTGGCTCGAGAAAACCCTCCAGGTGAACATGTCCCTTCGGATGGAGAAGAGTTAATGTACTATGTGCAGAAGAGCATTCAGGGGTTTTGTAATAGTAATGCTTGAATAGTGCTTACCTGATGGTTCAACCTGTAGATGTAAACTCTGCCTGTTTCCCATCCTTTGCTGAAGAACATAGGAGCAGCCACCAGCAGCAGATCAGTCAAACCATCCTCATCCTGATCTAGGGGAGTTAACTCACTGCCATAATATGAGCCGATCTATAAAAGGAGACAAACAGAAACCAGACCAAATAAATTATATTGGAACAAGAAACAATTCGTCACATTGCTCTTTTCCTAATCATGTAAATTATATCTATGCATGTTCCATATGTCCCAGCACACATCAGATACCCATGTACTGTACATTGATCAGAAGTTTAGATAAAAGAAAGAAACTCAACACATCCAGTCTGAAGATGGTCTGTCTGAGATCACATTCTCTAAGATCCCTCTCACACACACATATGAGCTGCACATGTTGTGTAGTGTCAGATCTCATCTGGACCAGGGGATTACGTCTAGACAATGTCTTCCATTTATAAATGTGTTCTCCATTAAGAACCCCAATCGATCATCACAGCTACAGTATTAATAATCTAATACCATGATACCATCTATGTCCATCTGTGCCAACTGAAGAATGAGTGAGAACAGAAATGTTCCAATATACAGTTGATATTCCTACCAGTTTAATTCCTTAAACCCTCAGTTTTGGGATTAGCTAAATTACTTGCACACTGATAACCTTAAGCCTACTCAGTTTCAGAGCTATTTGAAATAAGACTTGCTGGTTCGGTTAGTATGGAGTGATAAAGATGACACTACTCACACTCCACATGCATCTAAATATTAAATAATGACGTACCGAGTAATTCCAATATACTTTATCTTGGGTTTTTGGTAAAATCCACAAACTTGTGCTTTACCACAACCATCCATCCATCCATCCATACATACATACATACATGCAGTATGGTATAGTCATAACTTATGAAACTTTAAAAAATTGAGAATGGCATGCTGGAAGAGTAAATAAAGCAGTGGCACAGTTACCTGTTGTCCGGGTAGAGAGTGTAATATGGTCAGGTTGCCCACGTTGGTAAGCGTGAAGATAATCACTTTGCCTGTGTGGTTATACCGAGGAGCTCCAGCTACATACAGCTGGCCATAATGAGCTGATACGATCGAGGACACTACATAACCTAGAGTCACACATGCACACAAAACATTAACTAATACTTTCTGATAGGATGAACATATTGTATTTCTCTGGCTTTCCTCTTGTGGTAATAAATAAATAAATAAAGGAGATGGAGGAGTAGCTTAGTTATGCTACTTTATGCTAATGCTACTTCCTTTATTTTAAGTAGGCGTGTAAATATCAGGGGCTTCTTATATCTTAGTGGATCACAACTTTATGAATGTTGTGAAGAAAAATGGCCCATAATTCCCCAAAAATGTCTGATAAAGTCTGATAAAGTCTTAAAGGAAACAATTATTTCAGATTATTGCTGATGGAGGTGGATTTACAAGCTATTGAATCATGGGGGTACTTAGTATTGCATGTTTTTTGTTTTTCTTTTTCACTTTATTTTTGCTAAATAAATATTGTTGTGGTAAAAAAGTTATATGTTGTTCATCTGAGATTTTGTGTCATTTAAATCAACACAGCTTATTTTAAGCTGAATTTGAAAAAAAAAAAAATCTTCTTTTAGTTGTCCCTTTGTCCCTCTACACTTCTACTGCAGCATAACATGTACGTAATCTCACTCACCCAGATAAGCTCCATGGTTCTTTAGCTCCTCAGGAAACTCTTTGAGGTAGGAGGACTTGGGAGGAATCACATTGCCGTTCTGTGTCTGTTTAAGGACAGCACCATTCCACTCATAAGCTCCTACAGCACCAACCAGAACACCATCCTATGGGTACACATTCAGATTATTGTAGAAACATAAATTATTCATTTAAACAGAACATTTTTCGGGCAAAAGTCTTGTGCCAGACTTCATTTCTATTTTTCTATTTAGTTCATATTTTTAATATAGTATTGAGGAACAGTTCTCCAGTCTTTCTGAAGGACTTTTTTGGCTCTCATTTCTGGCATAGTTTTGGCTCTCATTTTCAGTCTAGTCCCTGGAGTTTTTTGTTTGTTAAGCCGCACAGTGACCTATGAATCAGTCTAGCATAAAGCCATCTAACGTAAGGCATAAACCAGTGAGAAACAGGTGCAGATGATGACAGATGATCAGGCCGATGATTAGTAAACTCGTGATGCTGAATGCTGAGTGGAACAAGAAAAGAGAGGTTGCTTCTGAGGATGTTACATAAACAACCTATTTTTAAAATGTATCTTTATTCATTTTGGAGCCCGTAATAGTAAAACTTGTGTTATCATTTCTTTTAATTTCATTTAATATGGAGAAATGAAGGGTGGCTTAAGATTTTGCACAGTGCTATAGGAGCATAAACGTCATGCTTATCCATGTTTATCCTTATATCACACACCTTAAAAGTCACATATTTTACTATTAAAAAAATTACTTTTAAGTTAAAACAGGTCTCAGAGGTCCCTCGAAGTGTGTTAATGCCCCAGCTGAAATACCCCTAATATAAAAAGATTTTTGTTATACCTCAAACTCTCTATATTTCTCTTCTTCACCAAATGCGTAGTTTCCGTGTCTATGTGAATTAGCTACTGCTGAGTCACGTCCACCAGAGAACAGCAGAGCTAGGCAAAAAGCTGTGGGGGGCGGGGGGGGGGGGTATCTTCCTATATAAGGTCACAATAGGTCACAGTCTTCGTATACGCACACTGGAGACCCATCTGAATGTTTAAAAATGAAAAGAGGGAATTTTGCAGGGTCCCCTTTGAAAAAAAATTCCTTGCTGTTCACGGCCTGAATATGACCTGTTGCAACTAATAAGAAAGTAAAAGCTAAAATTACACCCATAAAAGTGACATAAAGAGTGTAGTACAGAGGCTGCCCTGGGAAATCTGGACTGGGAGAGAATCATTTGCTTCAACAGGCTCTGCACTGGCTGTTCCTTCATACCTAACCTATTTTGTAATGGCAAAAAATTCTTTCCTAATAAAAGTAAAACAGATACATGAAAGCGGAAATAGTTTAGAAGCAATATACACCTATTTCATGAGTCTATCTTACTGTAATGACTTTAACAGTTATCTGACTGCTGTACTGCATGCTAGAGTTAAAAACATATTTCAACAAAAAAAAATCAAACAGGTGTACTGATCATTCCCATATTGTAGCAGGTAGAATCGCATGCACGCAGGACACTCACATATATACTCATGCCCCATTTCTAATGTTTAAATCTACAGAGATGCTAGAAAGAGCAATACAGGTTCATGAATAAGAGAATATGAACACTGCATACACATTCTCTCACAACTGGTAGTGTGTGTGTGTCCATGCCAGAAAAAAACAGCAGCACATTACCCTCACTAACCTAGTGCTTAACCCAAGCACTCTAAGTTTATCTGAATTACACAAGGAATTTCCACTCCTAAATGAAATTCTAAAAAAAAAAATTGGATCAAATTCACAGGTTAATTAAAAACCTCCTGCACTAGACACGAGAGTCAGTGCTACAGCTGTCAAGAAATAAGGAGAACTGTTCAAAGTTTCCCAGCTCACACACTAGCCAACTATTCTTTCATAGAGCGTCGACGTGGACAATTTGACTGCCTGCCACAGCACATTTGCACAGACAAACTCCCACAATGATATCAGTTCTAAGCTCTATGCGCATCTCAGTACCTTTTATTAGTTTATTATTATTTATAGGCATCTAGTCTTTCATGGGATACAACTGAGAAAAAATAGTATTCAAATGGATTGTTAAAATATTAACAGCATGGCACTATTTGTCTCTAGGATTGTCTCTAGGAAAGGAAGAACCAGAAAAAAAAGATATTTATTCAGACACAGTTATGATCATTATAAGTTCTAAACCAAAGTCAAAATTGATACTAAACCCCAAAAAATTCTAAATATTAGAAAAGGATTTCAACCTTATTTTCACGTCTGACATTAAGTTTCATACTCAACTATTTCTACAAATTCATGCCAATATCATGTGGACCTCAGGACCCTGAACTTTTATCCTTTAACGTCTAAACCAAGGACCACCCTCAACTAAACAAAAGGGATACTATTCTTTAAAAAAGTTCTTAAGTTTTTTTTTTTTCAATTATTATTTTTTAAAAAGTATCTTTTTTTTTTTTTTTTTACATTTCATACTGGATTAAAATAGACATAATATGGCAAAAAATAAAAAACTGAAAAAAAAATATGTGAAGTGGAAAATAACTTCTGCTAACAGGGGACTAGGTCTGCAAATGTGATCTGTTAAAGCGTCTCACGGATCAGAGTGTTTGGCATTTGGAGGTAAACAGCAGGGAGTTCAATATTCCATGTCTGTGTCACAGGGCCAAGCTCCTGAACCAGAATCTCAAATTTATTTTCCTATGATTTTGTTTCATTAGTACCAACTTTACAGATAATGCCCATATTGTTTAATAAAATATATAAAGGTGCTGTTAATTAGCATTTAATAGGTCACAAGCAAATAAATCTAAACCCTTCCTTTATAATGACATGCATAATTATGCGCAGAAAAGCTGACGACATGTGAGAATGTTTTTGTCTTCATGTCCCTCATTGAAGGAGCCTGATTTCAACAAAACCATATGTGGCTGCTTTTCGTTCAAAAGTCAGAGACAGGGAAAAAAAATTCCATTACATTATCTTCACTCTCAAAATGCCACTGTTCAGGCTAGCACTAGGAATCCAACAATGTGAGGTATGATCTTGTGTTATTTTTCCCAGAAAAGGTTTTCCCAGTGCTTTTGCCTGTGATAGAGAGAGACTCATCTGCCACGGGGCTAGTTTATATAAGAATTGGACAAAAGTCTATATCACAGCCACCTTCATCAAGCTTTTTCAGTTTATCTATCCAACATATACAAATTATTTTCAAAAGTCTAATTTATGACCTGGTAATTAATTATTTAATTAAGTTTACATGTTCTCCCCGTGCTTGGTGGGCTTCCTCCGGGTACTCCGGTTTCCTCCCACAGGCCAAAGATATGCAGGTTAGGCTAATTGGCGTTCCCAAATTGCCCGTAGTGTGTGAATGGGTGTGTGAGTGTGTGTATGTGTGTGTGCCCTGCGGTGGATTGGCACTCTGACCAGGGTGTACCCTGCCTTGTGCCCTAAGCCTCCTGGGATAGGCTCCAGGTCCCTGCATCCCTGAATGCAGGATAAAGCGGTATAGAAGATGAGAGAGTGAGTGAGTGAGTGAATGAATGAATGAATGAATGAATGAATTAAATAACATGTATTTATACATATGAAATAAACCTGGTATATTATATAACCTTTATCTCCTATTTGTAATGATCTATTTTTATAAAAAAGATGAAAAAACAGTTATTGTTTATATACATGTGTGCAGTTCAATAAATTTGACTTATTCGTATTGTATATCAAAAAACCATATATGAACATATGTTTGGAAGCAGATGAGCTAACCTTTGACCTGAAGCCCAAATCCTTTACCACTCTGCCAGCACTCCCCATACTAATCACTCACTCATTCACTGCTAACCACTATACCACCCTGGCGCCTCCCATACTAATTACTGAGATGATAACAAGACATGACATCAAAAGAATATATTATTTTCTATACACACTGTAGAAATTGAATTTAAATATATTGTACAACCCTTAAGTTAAATAAATCTATGTTATTAATACATTCATCATATATGAATTTTTTTAAAGTAAAGCTGATGATCAAAGGCCAAACTTACCTCCACAATATGTGAGGAAAAACCTGCCTGTGACATCTGTAGTCCAAATGCAGTTCCATTCTGACTTGTACCTATGGTTCGTGGCATATTATTATAAGGCTAGTCTGATACAAGACATGTAATTAATAAACTTTGGATTAGTGTAACAGTGTGTGAGATCTGTTGCTATGACTGCTAATGCATGCAGAAGAAAAGTATGCATTCACTTTTAAGTTGAGATTGAGCTAAAAGTTACCCTCCAAGCTGAAGATCTTCTCTCCCAAGGCATCCACAATGTCCTTCAGAGCAGATTCATCTGTCACACTGAAGAAATGCTCCTCGGGGTCAGTGGCAATGAATTTAATCTCTCTCAAGAATGCTTCAGGGTTGATCCCACGTCGATTGTAGTAGCCAAGCACCTGAGGACACCATCATGGAACGTGATCCTCATCCAAAGCCTCAGGAAATACCATTATACCAAGATATATCAGACAAAACTGGTTAACTACACAGCAATTTAGTTTTGCAAGATTACCTCTATGCTGTTGGAGTAACTGTACTGTGCAGATATTATATAAAATTTGCAATCACCATCATTAGCCAAAAAGATCAGAATGTGAGTACAGCTCAGCGAGATCCATAAATACTGGTTCACATACAGGAGAGAATATTTTGGTGCAAGTAACATCCTCAAAAGACATGCACTCGATCAGTGCTGAAGGTGATATAACTGAAGACACATGACATTATAATACAGTATAAGGTGATGGTTTTGTCTCTTTACTTTATGTGAACTTAAAAGTTCAGAAATCTTGCTGCAGATGAACAAGACATTGAGAAATTATGAAGACTTTAAATCAATTGACTTCTGCTTCAAAAGCCAGAGCAAAGACTGTAAGTTGTGGTTAAGCTTTCTGATGTAAGGTTTTGGAACTTTGCCTCGAAGTGTAGAACAAAAACATTATTGCAAGCTGCTCAAAGAAGAACATTTCAAAATGTGGGTTGTTTGTGTCCTTTGTCACTGTGTAAATGAATCTCACAGCTGTATACCCATTCACCAAGAATTGCACAGTATATGAGTTGGTTATATTCATAATCATATCCCACTGCCAGCATTGCAAGGGGATGAGACAAAATGATAATGATTAACATGTTGTCCCACTTATACACAGTCTGTTTAATTTGTTAGAGAACATAAAGCTTGGACTACTTAGAGCAATGGAAGAAAGGTCATGTGGATTGACCCCATTCTCGAGCATTGGGTATATCAGGGTAAGAAGGCGTTGCATGAGGCGGTGCACCCGTCACGCATAGTGTCCACTATACAAGCCTCTGGAGGCAGTGTTATGATCTGGGGTTGCTTCAGTTGGTCAGGTCTAGCCTCAGCAATGTTATGTGGCAATAAAATAAAGTCAGCCGATGACCTCAATGTACTGAAAGCCAGGTTAGCACATCAATTAAGTTTTTATTCCCTGATGTCATATTCCAGGACTCAAAGTGTGAAAGTGTGGTTTTGGGAGCAACTTTCCTTTATTAATTCCAGAACAGTGAGCTGACCATGTGTGTCTGTGTGGTCATGAACAAAGCAGTGCCAAAGCCAAAGTTGGAAATGATGAAATTGCTGGAAAGTGTTCCTTGAGTGGCATACTGTTACGCTGGTGCCTAACCCTCAGATCTACATGAAAACATTGTAAAGTGGGCATGGAACACAGTACAGCCCCTCACTCAGATTGCCCAATCATTGTTCAAAATTCAAACAGGCTCCAGTTCCCAGAACCCAGAGAATGTCATTGTATGTTGTACTGCATGATGGTAGAGCAGAGCAAACTTTCAAGAGAAATTCCAAAGAATACCTTCAGTGTGTCCAGTGCCACCAGCCTAAAAATCAGATTAAAACCATTCAGTTGGCTGAGGAAACTGACACTAAAAACAGGCATACTGGTGACTCCTCACCCTGAGAACTCATATGATCTCTATCAAGAGAACTGGCTCCTGCCCCCAGGGCAGCACTTCACAAATGCCAGTAACTGAGGCAAACGATGTGGGATCTGGGAAGGTCTTTTGGTACTGGTGAGTTGTAGAACATTTAGGCAGACTGTATTAACTGCTTCAGAATTTAATTACTGAGTGCTGGTTATTACTCAAGAAGCTATACATTAGCCCTAGGTGGATTCAAACAGACTCAGACCCTGATTGAAGATGAGACATTGAAAAGAAATGTGGAGCTGAATGGGAACGTGTATCTACACAATGATTTGTACAGATATCTGTTGAAAATTGAATTTACAGTCCACTATATGTCCCAAAAGAGTAAAACAAAGGTGTGGAATGGATTCAAGGTTTGTTCTGTTTGCAGTAGAATTTGGACCAGATGGGTCCTGACAAGTAAAAGAGTGTGAGGTCTGCATGGCCTATAGGGAGACGACATATTTCCTCTTATGTCCTATTACTGTGAGTGGGTGGGGTGAGCAGGACCTCCACCTCTGACAAAATGTCTACTGCTTAAATGAAAAAAAACTAAACATGCATTGTCTTTCCTTTTTTATCTGCTATATGTAGTTGTTTAGGAGAATAAAGGGAAATTATCAAGGAAGATGTTTGTGCCTATACCATACATTAATAGCATGGCCTCAGCAAGTGGAACATTGTGATATGATAAATAAAAAGCAATATGCTTTTAAACAAAAGCAAAAAACATACTTACAATACTGGCTAATAATAAAGAAACGTATAAACTTACTGGCTATTGATCAAGAAAACAAACCAACCATTAACACTTAAATGACTATCCAGTAAAGGATACTTGGCATTTCGTAGAAAGTAAATATGATATAAGTAGCAAATAAATTGTAAAGGTAAAGCAGACTCACAGCGATTCCATACAGTGTAATGTTGTCTTTCTCGCTGTCTTCAACAGCT
Source organism: Clarias laeviceps (assembly GCA_030014305.1). Classification (NCBI taxonomy): domain Eukaryota; kingdom Metazoa; phylum Chordata; class Actinopteri; order Siluriformes; family Clariidae; genus Clarias; species Clarias laeviceps. Next base: position 7,383 of record JAQMYJ010036015.1, on the reverse strand, counting down.
TTTTTCAGGTCTGGGCTATCATGTGATTCTCCATCAGTTATCACAATCATCACTTTTCTGGCATCTGGACGCCCTCCACGTTTAAATGCCTGGGAACTACATTTGATATTTGAAAATGATTTATTTTCACTGCCCATGACAAATTCCTGTAATTACTTGCCTATATCTGTAAGAATTTCAAAATCTTAAATAGTAATTAAAGGAGGATATCACAAAGGTAAACAAAGACAAGTCTAATGTTTTCAGTAATACTAAGACAAATAAACAACAATCTGCTTATGGTATACCGTGCAACGTTGATCCCAAGTGCTGTGCGAGTCTCCTCTCCTCCACGCTGGATAATACTGTATGCTGCACTCACCACTTCATCAACTGTGTGATAGTCATTCAGGTGGAACTCATGAACCACTCGTTCTCCATACTGCACCACTCCAACCTGTACAGTGCAGGAAATGGTGAGACTTAACATTTTTAGAGCCATCATAGTGGGATCATAGGATATGTTGCTTTCCATGAAGTACAGTATAGCTAAGGAGTACATTTTTTATTTTATAAAGTAATGAAAATCACATTTCATTATTAGTAGAGGTTACATTTATTCTTAGAGTTCTTATAGTCATTATTTATTTCTCTTGTAATTTGAATTAAATTGGTTTAATACACAGGAATTGTATTAGCAGGAATCCGGATGCAGATTTGGATTCTAAAGGAGTGCCAAGTTTAACAGAGGCAAAGAAAAACTCCCTGAGACCCCAGGAAACCTTGAGCGTTAGAAGACTCAAAAGGGAACCTATCCTCTTCTGGGTGACACCCAATAGTAAGATTATAATTTATTACAGTATTTGGCTGTAGAAGAGTAAACACAAATAAGGCTTTGAATTGTGCTGACTAAGGCATGTTGTAATATGAGGTTTGTTACAAGAAATGATCTCTAAAATCTAATGAGTCTAATGACAATTTTAGTAGAACACAAAAGTACAAAGTCCTCAAGTGTTCTGGTATATGCAGTGTTTAAAGCACTACAGTCATATCATACAGTACATTGTTAGTGTAGATATCTGAATTTATATCCAGCTACAAACATATGCAGGACTATGCTTCACACATACCTGTATCTGTCCTGGACCAATAGCAAACTTCTGTAGGACATTGATTAGGAAGTACCGCACCTCAAACCAGGGGTATATAGAGTTTGATCCATCCAGCACTATTACTATATCCAAATATGTTTCACATCCTAACAGAAAAATGCACATTGAAACAATAACATTCAATGACTGAATATCTCCATTTAGGTAAAAAATATATATATAACATGCACTTTAATCAATGGCCACGCAGCATTTTCAACAAAACGAGAAATAAAAACTGATAAATAAATAAAAAATTACTCTGGAAGGCAGGTGCAATGCTGTGAGAGAAGTTAAAAGTGTTGTCAATGCTGGAGCAGATTCCTGTACTGTATAAGGATGAACCACATTCGTATGACCATAATGGACCACAAGCCTAAAGTACAAAATACAGAATGACCTTTGTATCAGTCCAAAAAGTTAAGAGAGATGGAGCTCTATTTACCTGCAAATAAGTTGTGAATTAATGGTGCAACACAAATAAACATACAAATATGCCACACTCACTAAGTCCAACACCGTGACTTTGTTCCCAGTTTTATATTTGTATTGTAATCAAAAGAACAGTATTTACAGAAGAGCCTGTGAATTATATTATTATGGAAATCACACTTACCACAAAGCTGTTATCCTTTGGGTTGGAGGTCAGGGACATCCCCAGTCTCATTTTGTCCTTGTGTTCAAATACATTTTTTAGGGTTGTCTCTCCTTCAGAAAAAAGACAACATTAATTTACATGAAAACAAGACTGATCCATAAGAAGTCTTTGCTTTGGTGTAAAATTACAAAATACCTAAGTTGAGGCGTGAACAGCTTGTCTTAGTCGAGCTACCCAGTGGGCACTTGTACACATCACCGGTTTCATTTTCACCATTCTTCTCAAACGGAGCTCCCACAAGCAGCCTATAACAAAGCAGAGCAAAACACACATGATATGACAAATTCACTTACTTGTTCTCTTTACTATACATGGTTTCCCTAAAGTCTCCACACATAAGGGAAGTAAACACATTTTAGCAAAGGTGTGGGGTGGTTTAGTGGTTAGCACACTGCACCTTGCACCTCAAGGCTTGGGGCTCGATTCGGGGTCTGTGTGAGTGAAGTTTGCATGTTCTCCCTGTGCTTGGTGGGTTTCCTTTGGGTACTCTGGTTTTCTCCCACAGTCCAAAGGCATGCAAGTTAGGCTAATTGGCAATCCCCAAATTGCCCATAGTGCATGAATGACAATCGGGCATCAAGCTGGAACCCCAACCCCCTAAGTAACTGCCACAGAAACGATGGATATATCTCCAGGATAGGGAGTATCTATCGGCTGATTCAGGTGGCATGTGAACAGACCACCTGAATGGCTACAGATTGTTTGAGGCAGAGTGCAGAGTAAATGTGAATAGGAGCAACTACACTATTACTTTAATGAAAAAAGATATACTAATCTTATTAATCGTAATGATTTCCAGCATGTACTGTATGTGCACTATCGAGTGCCAAATATTAACACATTAGAAAAAAAATAAGCTAAAAAAAATTATTTCTTGGCTCCAAGCGGCAGCGACTAATTTCCTGGAAAATGTATCACTGCTCATAACTCCTTTATCCCTGAATCATAGGAAACCAAAACGTCACAAATCATAATACCATATGTGGTGATAAAATGTGGAGAAATGAACTAGTGAGTTTTTTAGGCTTGTACATACTACAAAAATTCCTGAATCTGGTGTGCTGTCATGAATTCATTCACATTCCTGAAGTGTCATATGCCAGGAGGTTTGCTTTCTGCCACTGTGTTAAGTTAAACTATGATGAGATGCACAGTGGGACTCTTGGGAAAAGCAAACCACAACACATACTTTCCAGAAGCCACTAGCACTACATGTTGCAGACAGGTTGCTAGACACAAGTGCAAATACTTTCCATTTATTTACCTGCAAACTTCAAAGGACAAAACATTTTGTATTCCTGTTGGAATGCAAGTTAACAATCAGGAATGAAAAACCTCAAGCTTGAAAACAGGAAATAGGTGGCCAGCTTGAGCTGAGTGGAGTTACCTTAATTGAGTTACACAGTAAGTGTTGTCTGCTGGGCTTTATGATACACATGTGGAGCTGACTTGAAGATAATAGTTTTCAATGGTAATCAGTGGCAACAAAACAATGAAGAACTCAGAGCCCTTTGACCATGAAAACCATTCAAACAAATGAGATTTTGCAAAAGCGTGGAAGATAAAAAAAAAAGGGCAATGAATACATTTACAATACTAACTTGGACATTAATTGTGACTTTTGTGTTTTATAATAATTATGCATATTCTATTTCTGTAAACTGAACACTTTATAATGAAGACAAAGAATAAATGCTATGATAATAGAAATATCAAGTTATTCAAAGGAAATTTCTTTCTTTCTTTCTTTCTTTCTTTTAGTTTTTAAATCTTTTTTATTGCATGATCAAAAATAAATTCAAACCTGTGTTTCAGCCCATCAATTTGTGAGCCCTGGTTTGTGTTTTTAGTTTTGGATGAAGATTAACTGAAATTGATGCATCCAATTGGATACCATGTGGAATGAATGGGAAAGTAAGTTTTCCTGCACCTGATTCATTTGATTTTCCCAGTCTGAAATAAACATTTGTATATACACAGAATATAAAGTGTCTTGTTTTTTTTTATTGTCCTCATTCACCTTACCTAGACTATATGACTCAGTTTTATCGATGTGAAATGCTTTGAATGAAATCAAGCATGGATTTTGATTGTTTGCTCAGCGGTCTCTGGCAAGACAGACCTGAGACTCCTTCCAGGAGACAGCATTTGGGAATAAATACAAATCATATAAACTGCTTTGAGAAATATATGACTGGGATGTATGTTTAACTGTTCAGTTCTGTTGAGCTTGTCTATCTGTGAGCTATGAAATGAATAAAACAGCCTTAAATAATACGTAGTATATTAAAAATGCATAAAACACATTTTGATGTTGAAAGTCACAACATGTTTTTTATTTGACAAATCAAATGACACCTTAACCTTGTTAAATTGAAAAATTTCATGCCATTAATATAAATGTCATTTATATGAATGTCTAGTTATATAAATACAATCATCGTTTATAATTCTGATAATTTTTCTAGGTAGCAGTACATAATTTTGCTAGATATACAGTATTACTGCGTGAAAAAAGTCATACCATTTCTGACCAAGCGCCTCGTGTTGCTGCACTGTGTAGCCAAACTGCGTTTCTTTTGGTCCTTGAATGATCTGGGCATTCTTCGTGTCAATACTGAAGCAGTTTCTGCTCCCTTAAAAGAGACATAAAATATACTCAGTAACATAAGGGCACAATATGCAGATAAAATATAACATACAGTAGGAAGCCAAGCATATCGCTTAAGAATTAATGGTTATTTAAAAAACTGTGGAGTTATTATAAGTTATAATATACAGCATATATATATATATATATAGTAGTGGAAATAAATATCCTGATATCCTGACCAACAGTTGGATTTTGTCTTTCATATCGTAATATCCATAAATGTTTTACCCAGTATCTGATTCAATCGTGATTCAATAACATCTGGTTTTGATTTAAGAGTTTATCTGCAGAGGTCAGTAAAATGAGTGCAGGAAGACTTCTCCACTACTGCCAAGTGAGGCAGAAATACCATATTTCAATAATAATTTCAAACTTCTTTTTATATTTAATATCTCCAACAGGAAGCAGTGAAATCTGAATATAGATGCAGCCGTCCATTCTCTCACTATAAAAGGTTAACTGGTCAAGATGATTTCCCATCTGGTATTATGCTGTCACTCTCTCCATTTTTACTCTCTTCCATTCTGTCTTCATTAGTTTCATCTGCTCTCTGTCTGTCCAAGACTCCATATGCCACTTTTAAGAAGCATTAAAGCAATGTGTTCCAATCTCGATGAGTCTTTGAAGCACTTGTAGTACATGCCATATATATTTGTCTGATATGTGCAGTGACTCCGATGTTTTTTCTCAAATCTTAACTTGTTTACCATCTCAATACACCTGCCTTTTATTAAGCATCAGCAACCCATTTGGATCTGAGATTGGCTATTTAGAAAGTCCTTAAATGCAAATAGTAAGTTCTTTGGTAAATTACTTTTAGCAATGCTAATTAAATAACACTAAAAACATAAGAAACGTCAAGTGTTTCTTATCTTTTGACAGTCTAAACATGCTCCCAACAACTTTATGCAGTAGAGGGAAAGTTCTTTTAAAAGTTGCATTTTAACATTTTGACCACAATAAATTAATTTCCATAAGTCATATACTTAAATAGTTTCCATATATAAAAATCCTCACTTTACCAGGAGCTGTGACACTTGCCCTTATACATGATTCTCAATATCATAAATATCATTCTTAAAAAACCATAAATAACCTGAAGGATTGTTTTTACACAATGTCACTATTATTGTTACTGTCGTCATGTGAGCCATTTTCCACAAAATCAGCAGCAGCAGCAGTAGCAGGTTTCACATGGATATTGTTTTGATTAAATCTCATCATAACACATTCTTTCTGCAGGCTATAGTTCACAATCACAGACACTTCACATGCCATATACCACTACATATGTGCTCTGACTTACCTGGGAGCAGGAAGCAGATGGAAAGTAGTATGATGGGATAATACTCCATAAGTGCGGCCAGGGATATGTGAGTGTGAGGGCGAATACGTGTGCACATGTGCATGCTGGTCCACACAAGTTGTTCTGATTGGTTTGCTAGACCCAACTGTTCTTCTGCAGCAGTTCGACATCTGAGGAGGAGTGGCTCAAATCATCAAGGAGGTGCACTGAAAAGCTGTACATGCTAGAATGACAGCTAGGCACACACACACATGACATGAATAAGAGAGAGAGAGACATTTGAAGCTTAGCTTAGGGGTGGGTGATAGAGACATGCTATTTAGAGTGAAGTAATGTTCTTTTTTTTACTGTTTAAAAAAAAGGAGGAAACACTTCAAATGCTCAGCCAACATATGCCAGCCAGTCTACTGCCTTAGGCTTCACAGCTTACAGTAAACATATTGGCTACTTTCCAGAAAACATATACATATTCACAATGAATGTGTACATACATGAAAGTGCATACGAAATACTTTATTTAGATATGGAAATAACAGTAACATAGCTACTGAATAACATATGTATTATTTAAAAGCATGAAAAGCACAACATATTTTATATTTATATATATAAATAATGCTATTTTTATTAATAAAATCTGTGCAAGTGAACTCTATGGTTTCATTCTCAAATCCAGTAATTCATCAAAAACAGCCCATTAGACTGAAAATGCCTGCCAAAAATTATACTCTTTGGAAAACAAAGGAAGATCCTGGAAGCAGGAGGTAAGTCAGTAGCTGAAACCACACCAAAAGCACTGACCTTATTGTTACTGTATATTTCACAGCTGTGACTCAGGACTTAAAAAGTGTTTCCAGACTTACCTTAGCTATCACAAGAGGCTCGACTTATGATCAAAGAAAGGCCCATTAATTGGCCCCGAAGGCCATTACAAAGCATATACAAAGTTTCTTAGGAAAAATAGAACAACATTCTTTGTATTCAAAGGATATTCAGTTGCGACTTACACTATGTTTAGTTATTAATCACATACAGACAGATTATTGAAAGCTCTAAGGCATATTAGTTCAAGGCAAGCAGTAGGAAAAATAGTTGACAGTAAGATCTCTTACTAATTAAGCCAAGAGCAAAGTAGTCAAACCACATTTCAAATTTATGCTTATGCCATCCAGATCACTGGAGTTGGCTCCAGGCCACCTTTGACCATATGAATAATAAGAATATGAATAATGAAGAAAAATATTACATTTAAAACAATAAAAGAAGTATAAAGGCTTAAAGAATAATAATAATAAATAAAATACCACAGGGCTGAGTGCAGGCTACAAAGTAGTGGAAGGATGGAAAAATAAAAAACATTAATGTAGAAACATAGCACTATAACTGTCATAATAAATCTACAGTATACATGCACACTCCTTCTCTACATTAAATGAGTTAGTGTAAAGGGAAGATGTAGGTGGAAGTGGTGGGCTGGATTTTATGATATAAATCTGTAAACCAACATTAAAAATAAAACTATGGGGCATATCAAAGAGACATACTCTTATATACTCAGCAAAAAAAGAAATGTCCCTTTTTCAGGACTGTGTATTTCAACAATAATGTTGTAAAAATGCAAATAACTTTACAGATC